>JANHGD010001713.1:0-14514 GCA_027560375.1 Imantodes cenchoa
GAAGAGAAGAGAAGAGAAGAGAAGAGAAGAGGAAGAGGAAGAGATGAGTAGAGAAGAAGAGGAAGAGGAGAGGAGAGGAGAGGAGAGGAGAGGAGAGGAGAGGAAGAGAAGAGGAAGAGAAGACAAGAGGAAGAAAAGAGGAAGAGAAAAGAAAGAGAAGACAACAAGAAGAGAAGAGTAGAGAAAAGAGAAGAGAAGAGAAGAGAAGAGAAGAGAAGAGAAGAGAAGAGAAGAGAAGAGAAGAGAAGAGGATTGGACAACTATTTGTCTGAATTTTCCAAAATCACCTTGTCACTTAGGAGTTGATTGTTTGTTTCCCTGCTGTGTGGGCAGTTTCCTTTTTTGCTCAAGTGGAAAGAGCTTGTTTTCACCCAGATAAAGACAATCCTGGGCTTACAACAGTTCATTTAGTGACCATTCAAAGTAACACTGGCACTGAAAAAAATGTCTTATGATCATTTTCACACTTATGACCACTGCAACATCCCCATGATCAAATGATCAAAATTCTGATTCTTGGCAGCCACAGTGGCACAGTGGTTAGAATGCAGCACTCTGGGCTACTTCTGCTGACTGCCGGCTGACTGCAATTTGGCAGTTCGAATCTCACCAGGTTGACTCAGCCTTCCATCCTTCTGAAGTCGGGAAAATGAGAACCCTGACCATTGGAGGCAATACGCGGACTCTGTAAACCGCTTAGAGAGGGCTGTAAAGCACTATGAAGCGATATATAACTCTAAATAGCACTTATAGCACTTAGACTTATATACTTAGTTGTGTGCATGCGCAGGGGGCAGAGCAAGTGGGTGTGCATAGATGAGGGGAAGGAATGGGTGTGGGCACACACACACACACACACACACCCTTTTGACACAAGAACCAAAAAAGATTTGCCATCACTGACCTATACTGTTGTACTGCATCAGCTACCCCAACCGGTTAGCAAATTGAAAGGTGTTAGTAAGTAAGTAATTGGTATGAACTGGGCAGTCTATCCCTTTTGCTGGATCGGTCATTATGCAGCTGAGGAAAAATAAAGTTCAGAATGAAACTAAGTTGGCTATAGCTGCTAAGAACAAAAGGTGCTTCTTCAGAGAGATTCGAAATCAAAAGAAAAGAATCTGTATACAACTTGCTTAATGAAGCCCACCTGGTGCTAACAGGTAACAAAGGAAAGGCAGAACTAAGCAACTTGTATTTTGGCTTAATCTTCTCTGAACAGAGAACATATGTTCCACCGGGGGCAACTGAGGATGTATGTTGGCAGCAAAACAGTCGATGAGTATATATTTAGTCTGAATAAATTCAAATACCCAAGGATCATGAAAGCGCTTTTTGATGGACTTATCTGACAGAACCTTTTACAAATCCTGGAGAAATGAAGGATGACTGAAGAAGTGCAAAGTTGCCCCTATCTTCAAAAAGATAGAACAATAAAAACCAGAGATCATCTACCCATCTGTCTGAAGTTGGCATCTGGTAACTTCTAGGGTAGATGCTACAGAGATTGACCCAAAAACCTTGAAAAAATGTGGCAAAGCCAAAATGGGTATGCCAAGCACAAGCTTTGCCATTCCATTCTAGCTCATTTTTTTTGACACAAGAACTTCTTCAGATAATGTTCTCTAGGTAGCCTATCATGCTTTTTCACAAAGCATTTGAGAGAACGCCCTATGGTGTTTTGATCAGCAAACTCATTAAGTGTGGAATGGATGGCATTCATAATTAAGCAGATGCAAGATTGGGTCAAAAAACTCAAGGACTTCTCCTCAACAAGTATTCATTAAATTGAAGTATTAAGTAATGTACCACAAAATGTAATTCTGCTGGCCTCTATCCTTCAATAGTTTTGTTAATAATCTATAGGAAAAAGTAGGAAGACTGCCTGCAGATGTCCCAAAACTGGATGGAAAAGCTACTGTAATTCCTTAGAGCAGGGGTCTCCAACATTTTGGACCTCAGGGACCACTAAATTCATAATTTTAAATCCTGCAGACCACTAATATGATCTGCCTAATCACTAGCTGGGTGGGCGTGGTTAGATGGTTATGTGACTGAATGGGCATGGCCAACTTGATGTCACTCACATAGAGGGGCACCTTGCTTGGTTCTACTCACCCCTCCTCTCACAGCCACTCCTTGCCTACCCGCCCGGGCTCTTTAGGGCCCTGACAGGAAGCAGTCGTTGGAGCTAAGCAGCCACCATGATAAAGAGTTGGCTGCCTCAGTTCAATTTGGATCTGACTGAGGAGGCTCAGCAGAAGCACCTCACTGAGGACTACAAGCATAAGCTTTCCAAGCAGAGGGAAGACCTGAGGGAGTGCAAGACCAGGTACTGGCGCCTGGAGGCTCAGTTGGCTGAGATGGTCAGCCAGCCAGTTCCAGGCCATGATGCAGTCCCACTGGAACAAGGCCCTCTGGCTCTTCGCCACCAGTGGCACTTCCCTCCAGCCTTTGCCCAAAGCCCCGCACCAGGAGGCTGAAGCAGACCCCAAATTGGAATTTCTACCCCACCTCTGACCCACAAAGAAAGATCCTGAAGGGGGAGACACTATGCAGCAACACAAGTGTTCATTGCATGCATCCAGCCCAGGGGCCTTAGATTGAGGACCCCTGATTTAGTGCAATTTAAAAAATTCAAGTAATTTTTCTGCGGACCACCAAAATTTTCTTGTGGACCACCAGTGGTCCACGGACCACCAGTTGGTGACCATTGCCTTAGAGTAGATAGGTAAAACTCAAACTTATCTTGATAAGATATAGAAATGGACAGAGAATACATTGTGTTATTTAAAAGAAACCTCTCTTTTTATGACCCTGTAATCCCCTAATTTGGAAGTGGTGCAGTGGTTAGAGTGCAGTACTGCAGGCCACTTCAACTGACTGCTAGTTCAGCAGTTCAGAGGATTAAATCTCACCAGGCTCAAGGTTGACTCAGTCTTCCATCCTTCCAAGGTGGATAAAATGAGGACCCAGATTGTTAGGGGCAATATGCTGATTCTGTAAACCGCTTAGAGAGGTCTGTAAAGCACTATGAAGCGGTATGTAAGTCTAAGTGCTATTGCTATTGCTAATCAGGTCAACTGGATGGAGCTGAGCGTTTACTGTCCGGATGCCCTTCCTAACACCATGCAGAGTTCACAGCGGATATTGTTTCTTTGTGCCCTAGAAGAGAAACATCTGCCGCTCCCTAGTATTGACCTCTTTTTCTAATTGGCATCTCAACCTTCTGAGTGGGAGATGAGTATCTTCGCCACTAGGCCACCCCACCGTTCTTACATCGTGTTCTAAAATAAAATTAGAAAAATAACAATAAAAGCAACTGAAGGTAAAGTGGTTAACTTATAGAGAGTTGTTAGAACAGGAACATGGAGAATATAAGATGAAATCAAAAGAACAATTGAGTGCAGACAGACTTAGTTTTCAATGGGTTTTGCTATGCAGTTAAGAGAACATCTAAGGCGGATAATAGGACATTTGAAATTAAAGAAGCAGAAGGTAAATTTGAAGTTGAACAAATGATGAACACATAAATGTTGACATATATAAACTTTTACTGAAATTTGAAATGGAACAAGAACAAGTGAAAAACTGCATGATAAACTTTGGATATAAATGGAAGAGTGGGATGGAAGAGTGGGAAAATATGTGGTTAAAAGGACTGAAATTTACATTATGTTATAACTTAAAAGAGAAGTTGTATAGAACGAAGTATCGTGATACATGACTCCAGAAAACTTCCCCAAAGAATGTATAAAGGGACATCAAAGTTATGTTGGGAATGTGGGAAGGATCATTTTATCATGCTCGATGGAGTTGTAAAAAAATGCAGCAATTTGAAGATCAGAATTCAACTGAAACCGGAACTTTTTTTTTTTTTTTGGCTGTGATTAACAGACAGACAATTAGAAAAGAGTTATGGAAGATTCTTCTTACACACGATTACTGCTGTGAGACCATTATATGCACAAAAACGGAAAGATTCTGAAATTCCCACAAGCATTGTAGAAGATTGGGGCAATGGTTAGTGAAGATGACAGAACTAGGAGAGGTAGCGAAATTAATTAGAGAAAGATAAACAACTACATTGATCAGTGACTGGAAACCCCTTTTGGACTTTTGGTGGTGGGGGAAGAGAAAAAATGCATTTGTGATTTATGCATTTGAAGATTGGAAAAGGGTATCTTATAGAAGGAAGAAAATGATTATGTCACCTGGTGTTTTCTTGGAGCTTGGTGGTTTTCTTGCAGACGTTTCATTACCAGACTAGGTAACATTATCAGTGCATTTATTATATTATTGGCATGCCACTCCAATGCATGTAAAAATGATTATATAACCAATGTCAGAAAGGAAGATGTTTCTTCATAATCTTTTCTTTCTTCTGTTTTCTTCCTCAATTGTTCACTATTTTTCCTTATTTTCTATAGTTATACTATTTGTGTTGTTTTTATCTTGTTAAAAATCTCCTCAATTAAAAACTACATTGAAAGAAAACGATGGAACCCATTATCTGAAGAAGAGGGAAATTCTCCTTCAGGAACCTCAAGTGAAGGCGACTAGCCATCTATTGAAGATTTACCATTGTGGATTTTTGCGTTGAGCAGGGTGGTGCTATTGACATTGTCCATAGACTCTTCCATATGTGGCCTGGGCGTAGCACGAAGGTAGCACAGCCAGAGAACCAATATGAGTTCCTTTATTGTCACCAACTTTGCCCGCAATGTCCCTTTTACTCTCTGGCCTGGAGAAAAGCTCTTCCACAAACCTGCAGCAGCTTCTGGCTGCAGATACTCCAGTCCAAATGCTGTAAGCAGAATAACTGTAATCACTCACTTCAGCAGGGCAAGATAATGAGGCCCAGAAGCAAAGAATTCACAGCTGTAATTCCCGCAAGACAAGCACATAGAAGCACGACAATAATTCAAACAGTCAGGAGGAATGCCAGGAATGCAGGCCACAACTCTCAACACCAGATGAATTCAGCATTTGTTCCCTACAAATGCCCCTCCCAACTGCCTCTCCTTTAAACTCCATCCCCAGGTGTGCTTTGTGAAGGGAATCAGGGCCCTTTCCCTCCTTGTAAACCATGCAACCCTCGTTGCTCTCTTCTGCGTTCTTCCCTGCACGCCCTAGGATGAGAATGGGGTGGGCCTTGGTCTTCATCTGAACCCCCTCTCCCTTGTTCTACCTCTCCCCTACTCTGCCCTGCCTGACTTTGCCCTTCCCCAGTTTCCTCCACAGCCAACGGAGCCACTCTCCCACTCTCTGTCATCTGTTCATCTTCCAACTCAGATTCCGATTCCGATGGGGGCATGACAATATGTTTCTACTCTAGCCTTTGGTGGCTGTGAACTCTGTTGCTATTGTCCTTGGTTCCCAACAGGATCTCAATTGACGTAATACAAATAAGCATGAAATAAAGAGCTGAACAGAATTCAGAACTCCATATTTCAGCAAGCTTAAGTTAATTCCCTAATCATTTTTCATTCCACCATGACAAGAAGTTCTAAACACCAGAAGAAATAAATGCTGGGCACTCCAGCTTTTCGCAATCAATTACATTTCTTCAATCTATTTCTCACAGACTCTGGCACAGATTACTTTCAATCAAACCAATACTTTGCTTTAAGAGCAAAACATACATAGCTGCCTAATGCTAATTTAAAATTTTGTTTTTAATCTCGAGCAGTTTAGGCTGACCTATTCTTTTTTTTCTTTTTTTTCTCTTTTGCCCCAGAATGCTGTTATTTTCTGAATTACAGTTGAATGCCTATTTGGTATAATCAGTATTCTTATCTACTCAGGATGCAAAGAGGAAATTGCCTGAATGTCTTTCAATTCAATTAACCTTTGTCGGAAAACATCAGAAATTCCCTGGTCCACTGAAACTGTTCATTCAGCTATCAGTTTTAGGCCACCTGTAGTAAATATGGAAACAAGAATCAAGCTGGAGGAATAAAGAACAGTGGGTTGTAACGTGGATGCCAAATATGGCACAAAATCTGGTAACACATTTTCTGACTCACAAATTTATTAATATTACCACTCAGAGGTAGGAGATAATCAGGCTGAGGCCGAGGGAGGGGTCAAACACATCATCAGACATGAGTCCCTGCGTGCCCACAAGAGTTTTAAGTCCAGCCCAACTTGAATTCCTTTGACTCCTTTAAAGGTAAAGGTATGTGCTAGTTGTTCATGGCTCTAGGGGGCAGTGCTCATCTCCGTTTCAAAGCCGAAGAGCTAGCACTGTCCGAAGACATCTCAGTGGTCATGTGGCCAGCATGACTAAATGCCAAAGGCGCACGGAATGCTTCTCAACAAAAGTGGTCCCTATTTTTCTACTTGAATTTTTACATACTTTAGAACTGCTAGGTTGGCAGAAGCTGGGACAAGTAACGGGAGCTCACTCCATTACGCGGCGCTAGGGATTCGAACCGACGAACTGCTGACTTTTCTGATTGACAAGCTCAGCATCTTAACCACTGAGCCACTACGTCTACCACCTACCACATCTATCACCAATTTACTTCGACCATTAGTAGCTCAGATTCTTGTAGAGAGCTTAAGCTTGCAAAAAAAAAAAACACTTTATACTCATTGGAACTGTCTGAATCTCCTGATATCCCCAGCGCAAAAAGGTATGCTTTTTAATAGAATTTGTTAATTGTAAAGGAGGGTATGAGACTTTTTCTGATCTCTGCCACCATAGGATATTTTGGACTTTCTCCTAGAAGGAGAGAAAAATATGTCTGGTCAGAGGAATGGTAAATAGCGCAAGTCCTGTTCTGCCTCCTCCATTCCCAGAAAATTCTGTAGCTGGGCTCCAATCTTTTTACAATACTTATTATATTGTGGAGTTCTTTGTGGTCTCTGAGCTTGATGGCTTTTCTGCAGCTTGGTGGAGCTTGGAGTTTTTCTTGCAGACGCTCCATTACCAAACTAGATAACATTATCAGGGCATTTATTATATTACTTGCATGCCACTCCAAGGTATGTAAAAATGGACCACACAAATCCAACCATACATATTTAATACAGATTCAGATTTGGCAGAGCAAAAGATAAAACTTTCTACTTGACTTGAAGTACCTTCCTCATGCCCATCAGCCAGTATCCCACAAGATAAGATGGGGGTCTGGATTAAACTCTCAAGCCAAATGTGGTTTCCTTCCATAGATATCTTTTGACACACACCTTCATCCCCCCCCCCACTCTGACAAATCCTAACTAGGTTTGATGAAAGGGAGAAGAGAAAGTCTTTCTTTCTTGTTTTAATTTCTTTCATCAGGTGTGAGGTTTTGGGGATTTTTTTTTTCAAAAATGACAGAGGATTCCTGAAAAAAGCCAAACGAACAGGAATTTTAGCACATGCTAGGCAAAATCAAGAATTTGTTCCAACTTCTCTTTCCATTCAACCATCCACCCCTCTAGCAGTAGTGGGTTTCAACTTAACTTTGCTACCAGTTTGGGAATGGGAGTGTGCGGGCATGCGCAGAGCATTTTTGATAACGTCCCGGCGGGTGGGCAGAGCCTCCCACCCCCGCTGCTACCAGTTTGCCCAAACTGGTGCAAACCGGTAGCAACCCACCATTGCTCTAGTCAATTTATTTTTAAAAATACCATTTTTGAAATGTTTGCAGGGAGGGAGCAGAAATACTTCAAAATATATTCACAGTCTAAAGAACACAACGAGTGAAAGTCACATTCTCAGTTCTCCAAAACTTCCAGCAACGACCTCCCTCCGTCCAGTGCGCTCCCACAGAGAGGGACTCCTCCGGGTGCTGTCGGCCAAACAATGCAGACTGGCGGCTCCCGGGGGAGAGCGTTCTCTGTGGGGGCTCCCACCCTGTGGAATGAGCTCCCCCTGAGCTAAGAACAATCCCGGACTTGCAAACCTTCAGGAAAGAACTGAAGACTTTCCTCTTCCACCAGGCTGGCCTGGCTGATTAAGACTATTGAATTTGATTTTAAATTAAGGGTATTTTATATATATTTCTGTTTTAATGTAACTTTTAACGGGATGGAATTTTAAATGTAAGTAATTTATTATACTCAATTGACAGCCTAAAATTTTACAATTTAATATGTTTTTAACTTATTTAATGATGTTGTCATGTTTTATTGTTTTATACTGGCTGTACACCGCCCTGAGTCCCCAGGGAGAAGAGCGGTATAAAAGTTGAAATAATAAATAAATAAAAAATAACATTTATTTCTAATTTCCAAATTATTTCTCTGTTATCTATTCTTCCCCCTGATATAATATTAAAGACCGTAGTAAGTACTGAATTAATGGACACTGGCTTTCCTATTTCCATGCTGTTTGAACCCTGCTGATATTTATGATGTTAGATGGGAGAGAACTTCTATCAGTTTAGTCCCCCCACCCACCCATGTGGTTCTGCCAGCTCATGTGTCATAGCCAGCTCTGACTTGGGAGCTTCTGGCTCCAAGCAACCTGCTCCGGGAGTGCCAGCTGGATTGTAGCTGAGGATGTTGAGGGCTTTCAAGCACCTGAGACTGATCCAGCCAGCAATCAACTTCTACAGGAACATCTGTATCTACAGCCAAAAGATGAAGAATGGAAGCTGAGATGTTCTGCCCAGTCTATCAACCCACAAAGTAATGTGGCAAACAGAATGGAGGTTTTCTCTCCTCACCTGGAAAAGGTGATTCTAGTCTTAACTGGCTTCACTAGCATAGGCTGCACTTAATAGCTACCAGTGGACAAGCTTCCCTTATGGGAAATAATGAACCCACCTGCCTGTCACTCTCTGTATTTGCTCAATTCCAAGTAAAGACTTTTAAAACACCTTTGTGTGTGTTCATGACTGTCCTAGGGCAGGACAATATAGCCTGTTCATTTTTTATTGAGTGTATGTGTCAAAGCTGACTCGCTTTCTCCGTTGCTTCCATCAACTTGCAGCTCACAGTTTTTCAAACAGAAACAGGAGAGGGATTGGTAAATTTCTAGGGTGGGGGGAGGCTAAGGAATGTATGAAAGCCTTCTGCTGCCGGAGAAGAGATACCCACCAAGCTAAATTATTGAATCTACCAGCTGGCACAGAATGTTTTCCCGAAACAAAAGTACTGAGTGTAATTGGTGGACAATGGATTGTGTGTGACCCAGGGGTGAAAAGAGGGTTTTACCTATGTGGGTTTTCACGAGAAAACCTCAGAGCTGACTTTTCTTCTGCTGTGCCCAAAGGTATCTTTCAATAAAGTTTAACACTTAGTACTTCCTACATGCCAGGAGTATCTTTTTTTAATGTGCCAAATGGGATGGTTGACAGGATGGCGAGAGTTGCAAGTTACCTTCATATGTAAAGGTTTTCCATCTATCCCTACCTCTTTGTGGACTATCATGAACTTACGAAGAAATTCATGATATACTTTGTTAGCAAGTTTATTCTAATAAGTCACATTTTTTGCTGATCCGATTTATTGTGGTTCAAGTCAACTCAGGGATTGTTTTGGGTTTTTTTTTCTGATTCAGGAATGGCTTTTTATTGGGCATCTAATTTTAAGCCCTCTCTTTGCCCAATTTGAGCTTTCTTGATTCTTCATCTCTTCAACCATCATTATAACCTTTTGCAAGATTGTCCATGAAGCCATGCCAGACTTGGTTTCTTTCCACCATGTACCCTGCCTTCCTGGCATCCATCTTATTTATTTATTTATTTATTTATTTAGTTAGTTAGTTAGTTAGTTAGTTAGTTAGTTAGTTAGTTAGTTGTATTTATAGACCGCCCAACTCCCCAAAGACTATACATTAAGCAACGTATAGAACTGAAAGTAGAAGTATTCTTGTTGGGCATGCCGAGGGTTATAATAAAGGGACCACATATTTAGTTTTGCATATACTGACAGCAGCAAGGATTATATTTGCAAAATACTGGAAAAATGAGATGACTCCACCAGATGAGGATGTAATTCGGAAAGTCTTAGATTGTGCTGAGATGGACAGACTAACTTTAAAAATAAAAGACAAAGAAGACACATAATATTACTTGAAATGGAATAGATTTTATGAATGGTTAGAGATAAGAGGTACAAATTAGATAAAGAAAGACTATGTATGAATTAAATATAAAGATGGTTCATAACTATAAATATGACAGAATTGTAAAGAAATTTAGCCAAAATTATTCAGTTACTTTATTACTATTGTTATTAGTATATGTGTTAATATTCTTTTTTATTGTCTTTTCTTTGTTCTTCTTTTATAATTGGTGCACCCTGACAAAACACTGTATTCAAATTGTCTATGAATAAATAAACAAATAAACAAATAAAATAAATAGAGACTGGATTATCTTCATAGTGCTTTATAGTCCTCTCTAAGCTGTTTAAGAGACAGCATATTGTCCCCAACAATCTAGGTCCTAGAAAGCTGAGTCAACCTCAAACTGGTCAGGATCAAACTTCTGGCTATGGGCAGAGTTACCCTGCAATGCTGCATTCTAACTAGAATGCCCCCAGGGCTTTTGTAATGCATGATGGCTGGACAGATTTACTAGTAGCTGCTAGAACGAGTAAAAAGTTGGAAAGAGGGACCTCTGAGATACCTTCCACTTCTATACTTCTATGATTTTATGAATTGTGTCTTCAATTGTCATTATCAAAAGGTATTTGATTGTTCTTGGGAAACCTGAATGCTGTGAGCAAGGACTCAATTGTGATGATGCAATGAGCTTTTCTTTTGGAGAGAAATCAAATTCTTGAGACTATCCAAAGTTTTCCTCATGGCACCAACAAAGCAAGCAAACGAACAGTTCTTTTTTTCTCCTTACTGAAGAGATCCTTGAGGTAAAAGTAGATTTTTATTGCATATAGTACAAATTGCGTTCAATAGAATTGCATTTGAAATAATCTCTTGGTTAGTACTTTGTCTGAGTTGCTAAACTTGACTTATCAGATGTTGCTTTCCTTTTTCTAGTCTGAAATTGATTTATTTTTCTCAGTAGGAAGCAATGCTGAATATGGCATCTCACATTACACGTACCAACATGATTTCTTCAGAACAAAAGCTTCACTGAAGACACTAGCTCTTCTCAGTACTATATGAGAATTATTAACAAATTAGGCCTCACAGGTAAAAAGTCCACTTTCTCTTTTACTACATATAGTGAAAATTACAAACACATCCAATGTACTTTGAGCAAGAAAATTGTAGTAAGGAAATATCATTAATTTTATGTATCGCACAAAATAGAGAAATAGATGTATAAAATGAATAACTATTAATATCTTTAATAAATTTTATTAATATATGAAAACCCAAGTTACCAGTAAGAAGCCAGTATATCAAAGTGTGCAACTCCACACAGCTATTTTGTGAGAAAATTGAATAGGTGGAAATATATGCAAATGCTTGCAGTTCTAATTAGATCTTACTATTAAAAAAATCAAATTATATTTCAGTCCCAAGAGACAAATGTAGCATTTATTTTTCCATCTACTTTATTTATATTTTTTCCCAGTTATATGGGTTCTAAACTCTATGTTAAATGACTTTGGAAATTTGAGTATTTGAGGCTTCAGTGTTGCCAATCATAATCATAAAAAGGGTGCTAGAATACGCAGAGATGAGTAAACTAATGATGGAATTGAGAGAGAGAGAGGGGAAACGGTATTATAATATATGGGACAGATGGTATGATTGGTTTGAAAAGCAAAGCAAAATTAATCTATAAATTAAGACAAAAAAAGTGCTAACATGGAAAAAATGTGATAAATGTAACGTTAACGTCTAAATGGTTGTAAAATAATGCATTTAATAATGTATAATTATTAACTAATAATGCATAAAATGAATGTGTGTGTGTGTGTGTGTGTGTGTGTGTAACCTTTTTATTTTTGCTGATAAATGAAAATGAAGGGAGACTATTAAAGATCTATTTCAAGCTCTTTTTGCTCTCATCAGATAGCCATACCCTTACTGGGAATTGAACCTGGGCAGTTTGCCTTGTAAGGCAGAGGCTGAGCCTCAAGGCCACAGATTCTCTTCCCTTGTCAGCTCTTCACCAGGAAAGGGTGAAGAGATACATGATAAATGATACAAATGATACCTGTTGCTACCTGTTAATGTGTGTGCTCTCTTGTGTGCACATATCCACTGAACATACACGCGCAGAGTGTCCCGGGTGAGTGGGCTGAGCCTCCCGCCGCCGGCGCCACTGATCCACAGAACCAGGCCGAACTGGGAGCAACCCACCACTGTACATATGCATATATTAACAATGTAGGTGTTGCTTGTATCAGTTGGCCATCAGATGGTTCTACATCTACATCTACATCTCCCAGAAAGATTCTGGATTACATGTTCAGCGGATATATGTGTCAAAACAAATATTGCAGCTTTGTGTGGATTTTTATTCTAAGTCACTTTGGGAATTATTTTCAACTGAAAAAGTAGGGCATCATGCCCCCCTTTTCATATTTAATTAATTTTAAATAGATTTTAAGGAAAATTCAAAAACCATTAGGTCAGGTAAATAGTATATCTTCTTAAAAATGAACTAAGCAATAAAATTGCAAACTATATAATTTATATTAATAAAGGAATGGGAATAACCAACCAAAAATTAATATTTCTCATGGATTAGATAATTCTATTTTTTAAAAATGGGAATATAATTGAAACCATTGGTAAAGTGCCTTCATGAGTGAATCATATCATTTAAGAATGAACAGAACATCTTTGCTTATATGATTTAGTTTGCAGTAATTTATTTTCTATTTCTCATTATATTTATCACCTCTTAAGAAAAATACAGTATTTGTTTCATGTATTAATTGAAAGACATATTCCTTAATATGCAAGTCTATTTGCCTTATACTGTAGCAGGAACAGTATATTGTTCTAATGATTTTATTAAATGTTCCTCTAAATTTCCTCATATCCAATAGTGTGTTAAGAAATTGCCAATTTAAATTATCAAAAGCTTTTTGTGCATCAACCAATATTAAAGCAAATTGTTTATCCGGGAGGGCTTCATAATATTCAAGGGCATTTAATATAATTCTCGTATTTATCGAGAATACGATCGACAAATCAGCTTTATTTGCCAATTGGGAATGAATCCATTTTGGTCTATATGAATTATTTTTTTTATTTTTTTAAAGTCATTCCACCATGATTGTTGCAAATATTTTATAATCTACATTCAGATTGACCTAAAATTTTGAATTTTTTGAATATCTGTTTCTTCTTTTGGGATTAATGTGCCTCTGCCATGAGTTTGGTATTTTCACTTTTTCTAATGTGTCACTATATATATTTAACATAATCTCTTCCAATGGTTCCTGTATAGTTTTATATAGTACTCAGCAGGAATACCACCCAGTCCTTGTATTTTATTGTTTTTTTGTTTTTTTGATTGCCTCCTTCATTTCAACTAATGTTATCTTTCCATTTAGGGTTTCTCTATCTTGATCCGTTATGTTGGATAGGGTTCTGTTTTGTAAATATCTTTTGACCTCTTCTTCTCTAATGTTTATACAATGTTTGAAAAAGGTTTTGCGCTATTTTTTTCTTTTCTTCTTCCTTGTGGTATATATTCCCCTGTTTGTCTTGCAATTCTTGTACTGATCCTTTTTCTTTTTTTTTACCTTTCTTAATTTATGAGCCAACCACCTCCTGGGTTTATTTGCCATATCAAAGTAATTTTGTTTTGCCCTTCTTATGTTTCTTATAATTTCTTCTTGTTGGGTTAGATTAATTTTATGTTTTATTAACTCTCATTCTTGTATGATTTTATTATTCTATTCTTCTTCTTTAATTCTATTAACTTATCCTGTAATTGATTTTGTTTTTCCCATCTCTCCTTGTTTCTTCTAGCTATATACACTATTGTAATCCCTCTCATATACACCTTGGTAGTATCCCACAGATTTTGTAGTGTTGTATGTTCTTTTTGTTTACTTTATAAAAATTACCCAATTCTTTCTCCATCATCTCTACATAAGATTTTTCCTTAACAATTCTTTGATTTAATGTCTATCATCCCTTTTTCCTCTGGTCTTTCCATTTGATTGTCAGTGGGTTTGCCCATGTGTTGGTAATATTTTTATATCTTCAATGTTATTAATCAAGTCCCTAGAGGTGGAGCTTTTGCCTCACGATCAGCAGGTTGTGAGTTTGATCCTAGGTAGAGGCAGATGTAGGTTCTCTTGCTTGGGCAGGGGGTTGGACTAGATGACCTGCAAGGTCCCTTCCAACTCTGTTAATCTGTTAAGTCTGTTAAATCTATGCTATATCTATATGAGACAACAAATTATGTATAAGTAAAAGGTGTATTTTTTTTTACAGGATGTAACTGTCCCATGTGTCTTTTATGTTCCATTCTTGCACCATATCATAAAACTTATTCAGTAGTTTGCATCTTTCTTAGTAAAGAAGTGCCTTAATGAGTGAATTACATCATTGAAGAATGAACAGAACATTTTTGCTTATATATCTTAGTTTGCAATAATTTATTTTCTATTCCTCATTATATTTATACAGTA
>JANHGD010001714.1:52634-63745 GCA_027560375.1 Imantodes cenchoa
AGAACACTATAGTCCATAGCCACAAAAGGTATAAAGAGAGTCTTTGGTTGAGAAGCTTCCTGAAGCCCCAGAGTGCATATATTAGTAAATTTAAGTAAAATATTTTATTGATATTGCAAAGCATCTATTTAAAAACTTATCATTTCATGTATTATTAACTAAACTATTAAATTAACAATTAAATAGTTATACATCTTCGCCAATTTCCTCTAACTGTAGCTGCCATTTTGCATCTGAAATAGGCATTATATTTAACTTGCAATTCATTTCTATGAAATATTGATTTTGGAATAATTTCTGAAGATTATATCAATCAGGAAAAAAAACTTCACTGCTTTTATTTTAAAAAACTGTAAAAACAAAGAGTATGTTAAAGAGCAATTTAATGAAAGGTCTGAAAAAACTCATAGGAAGCACAGAATAAATGTTGTAATTTTGCAATAGTGGTGAAATGTTGTAATTGCAGATTTCATGTTCTGAAGGTTTTGTATTATTAAGAGTTTACCTGTTTTCACATGTGGCTTTTCCGCAGGTTGGATAACCTCTTCAGCACTTCTTGGCATTGACTGTTCTGGGACAGATCTTTCCTTAAGTCCTGCATTGTTTAGTTATAAAGTTAATTTTAATCTCTGTATCAAGATTTTGATCCAATTAGGCATCATTACTAGCGAACCACCCAGGGTGATATGGGAGGTGTAGAAATTTAATTAATTAAGATGGGGACACTAAACCAGGTGAAAAATACTTACCACCTCCAGAAAGTCATGTCATCTTCAATTTAGGTTTTAAACATATATTTACAATTTTTAATACATTAAAAATATATATATATTATAGCAACTATTTAAAAGGAATTGCTCTGTATGTGCATTCACTGGCTTTATTCCCAACTTCCTTTGAACATTTTGTATATCATATTCCCAAACTGATTTCTAATATAGATGCCTAGAATACAATGGGAGACATTAAAAGACCACTGTCTCATGGAAAACTCTTTAAAATTATGTCTATATGTGTGCATGACTTTGTGAGATCAAATATCAACCGGCAGTACAATTTCAATTAGCACAACCTTGGATTTATTACTCCCAACATTTTCCAGCTCTGTCCCTCTTATCCACTGATGAATAAAATACAATAGATTAAAGGATGTTATAGTAGACCTCAACCTGCTGGAAGTGAATAGTAAAAAAATTCTTTGCTTCATTTCACAGAATAATTCCTGAAGTTTCTTGAGCATTGGAGATGATGAGTTGCTGCACATCCCGCAGCAAGAAATACAGACAAAAAGGAGCTATGTACACAGCACAAAGAATTATTATATACTGTACTTCTATAGTTAGACAAGAAAGAGAAATAGCTAAATTTTCAATGTTCCCATATATATAAAAACTTCCCAATGTGCAGTAAGGTAGAACACATTCCGATTTTTACTATCTTTTATCTTAAATTATTGCAAGTAATTTATGACCACATATTCAGCAATTGTTCAACACTACAACAGTGCTGAAGAGGAAGATTTACAACCAATCCTCATAATTATTGCCACTGCAGCATCCCTGCTGGTTGCCAACTCACAAATACTGCAGCATCCCATTTTCACATTTGCAACCTTCACCACCAACTTCCAATAGGCAAAGTCAATGATGAAACCAGCAGAGTCAATAAGGAGAATATTTGTAGCTCAGGGTTGAAATAAGAAGTCCTTGGTGCTCAGAGCTTGGTTGTTTTCTTGGGGACAGGTCATCGTCATGCTGATGATGTTACCTAGTTTGGGTAATGAAACATTTGCAAGAAAACAACCAAGCTCAGAAAGCATCAAGGACCCGCTCACCGGCAGAAAGTTACAAATAGCGATCACATAAAGCTAAGCTTAACCACTATGCAGGATTTGTATAGCGTTAATTGGAACTGCCGCAACTTTCACTGTAAGTCAATAGTCACATGTGTCACTTAATGAAAGAGCTGCCATCCCTAATTACCACTATTAAACCAGAATTATCTGTATTGATAGCTGTATTTCTTAGATAGCCAATTTGTAACTAAATATTCTAACACTGAATAAAAAAAGAATTGAACAATTGATCTGCTCTGATGTTTTTATTGAATTTCATCTCTTCAAATAAACAAACTGAATGTGCATAAATGACAGGAACAGATTTCATTACCTTATTTCCTTTTAGGATACGAATTATTTTCAGTGTACTACATTACAATATAAATATAGAATAACAAATCATAAAAGTCAAAATTCATTCAAAAAATTTAAAATCTCTAAAATTCTTCAAAAATGAATTAAAAATATTTACAGTGAGACTCCATGGACTGTCTATACATTTAAGCAATCAGATACCTTCCATTTATTACAGAGCACAGTGTATACAGGTCCTTGCTGGTGGCCAGGCAAAAATGTCTTTTGAAAATATATCTGGAAGAAATGATGCTATTCCTAAATGTTTTCTGAAAACGTTATATAACCTTTCCCTTCCCTGACAATTGGCATCACCACTGGCTCATGTACACCACATGTTCTTAAATTTTCGAAGGTTTCTATATTGTGAAATTCTTTTCTATCTCTTATTTAACTGCAAAAAATATAATATTACAGAAATACTAAGATCATTGTGGTTGCATATTATTCATTTTGTTCCCCCTTATCTGCCTCTATTTCAAGTTAATATTTTCATTTAAGAATTTGTATCAAACAACTAGATTAATAGTATTATGTACTGTAGATGCATTCTTCAAGCACACTCCCTTACAATATTTTTCAATATTTTTAGATAAATCACTAAAGCTACCTTCTCAAAATAAAAAGTAAAATATTCCACATTCCTTACTAAATTGGATATATGTAGTTACTATTTTTCACATCATCATCTAAAATATAATTTATGCATTGCAAATTCAATGCATAACTTCAAAACCATTATGGAAACGCTTGCTTTATCTTCATGTTCAAAATGTTAACCTAACCATTTAAAGTTCTTCCAAAATGTGGTCTGGGTATCTCCATTATTTTTTCATATACATTTCTGAGGTACATCTTTTTTCTGTAAGGCTTTCCTTGGTTGAAAGGAAATCTAAAAAGTCACTAATTACTTTTTGCACATGATGACTCTGTTCAATGGTGGGTTTTTTAAAACTGTCATACAACCATAACATTAAATTTTCTCCCCCAAAAGATCGAATTGGTTTTCTAAGCAGCAAACATTATGGAAAAATTATTGTGAAAGGGTAGTTGAAATCAGTATTTTGATCAAGTTTATGCATTCTAAATTCACTGTCATGGGTTTATATTTTCAAGCCACTTATCTTTGATACAGTTAAGTAATTCATTATGGAAAATATTATGGGGTATGTAATCTAATGAGGTTATTAATTGTGATGAATCTGTAACAGGGAAAGCAACCTATGGCATCCCAGTTATTACAGAAATTGCATTCCAGTAGTCCCAGCCAACATAGTTTAATAGAGAGGGATGCTGGGAGCCAAAAATAAGTAACATCTGGAATAGTACAGGTTATTGAATCCATGCTTTATATGATGGATGTTTGTGCAGTGCACACACATATACATACAAAGACACAAACCTGAGAACCAAATCCAAGTTTATTTTTCCATTACACTTCTAAGAATTGGTATGCAATATTGTTCTAAATTGAATACTACTTTCAAACATTTCAGTCTCTTTATTTTTACATTAGCCGTTTTTGTGTGACATACTGAGTAGCAAAAATAAAATTCCATTGTATAATTGATCACAATACGAGTGAACTAGATATGTACAACTGGAATTTTGCATGTTTATAAATTCACACATGTGCCAAGGCTGGGATGGAAATAAGCATGTATTCTTGTTTATTCCAACCAATTCAAGAAAAATTGTGTTACAGATGAAATATCAATGGTTTCTTTTGTTTTTTTTTAACTAAAGCACTATTCAGACATTAAGAATTGTTACTTTGGTTTTTTTTTTTTATCTTCTTCAGATGCTTTAGAAAGACTTTTTGCTAACTTCCTTACTTCTTTATCTTTGTCATTAGCCAATACTTTCATATCTTTATCATTATGATTTTTGTCTAATTCTATTTTTTCTTTTCCAGTTTTCCTGTCTTGCTTAATTTTATGAGAATCTTTCTTTGATTTATCATCAATTTTCTCATCCTTTATATCAAAGTCCTCAATTTTTTTCTTTGTCTTCTTCTTTTCTTCTTCTTTAGCTTCTTTCTTTAATTGCTGCTTTTCTTTTGTTTTCTTGGCTGTTTCTTTGATCACTTTTTTCATTATTTAAAAAAAGGAAAATATTTTTTTAAATTAAGACACTATGTATTAGCATGCCAAATGCATATCCATTCCAACTTCAAATCATGAACTCATGTTTCCACTTCAAAATAAGCTCATCACACAATATTAGTAGAAGCAGAAAATGTACATAATTTATAGCTTTTTCTGCCTTTTTTATTTTTATGGGGAAGTGTCTCTTAGGGTTGCTTCATTGTCCTTGTTTATGTCCTTCCTACTTAAGTGTTTAAAATTAAATTTTGTCACATCTGTCTTCTTAAATAGTAGGGTTATCTTTATACAATATTTACACACTATAATACAGTTTGGTCATTGTTTAATTACCACAACTTGGATCTGCACTAAGTGACACTGTTGTTAAGAGAGACATGTGAGATCTTGCAATTTACTGAAGGCTATTCCATTGACTCTATTAGTCTGAAGCCAACTGTGAAGTGTGCAAATGGCAATGACAAGTGATTGAACTGCAAAATTAAAACAATTACAGGAAGACTTCAGAATGGAACTGGGTAGTGTAAGACAAATACCTCAGTGTTCTGTTACTTTCACACAGGGTCTCAGTTCATTTCTGCTTTCTATTCTTTTACCACTTAGTTATATGTTATTTTATGTATACTGGAATCAGAGGTATACTGCAGGTATAGCAGTTTACTCAAAGCAGGGCCTTTCAGTAGCTATCTATGGCAGCAGTCCTCCTTTCCAGCTCTATAGACTGACAGCAGCGACAGCGGGGAGAGGGGATGGTTTCGCAGGTGTGCCTGCCACTTGTGCAAATGGAGCTTTATGCACTCCCCTGATGCTTGTGTGGCCTGGTTCTCAACCAATAACCAATGAGGCTTGGGGACCCCTGGTCTATGGAACACCTTTTTCAGTGAATTATACCTGACATGAATTTTGCTATGCTTTTTAATATCAAATGAAGATGTTTTGGTCATGTGTCATTGCTCAGACATCAGTTATTTAAGCTGTACTCTACTGTTATTTGTCCTAATAATTGTTTTTAAGCTACCCAAAACTTTTTTCTAATGTTTCAAATTTTAAAATTACTGTTATTTTGATTAATATTTGGTTATTTATATATTATATTGCTGGGCGGTTACTTTAATTTTGCCTGGGTCATCCAGATTCACAGCTACAAGATGGATGGCTATATTAGTTGAAGAAAGAACGGAAGAACGGAAGGAAGGAAGGAAGGAAGGAAGGAAGGAAGCAAGGAAGGCAGGAAAGAGAGCAAGGACTATACTAGCTGTGAGTTGTAGGTTCTATACATCCACAACGAAGCAGCTGGGAAATGTTGAAGCCAAGTCTTTTTTTAGAAAATGTTAAGTTCACTGACCTAGTAAAGCCTTCTTGGAAATCAGTGTTTTATTATGATAAAATAGGAAAAGAATGCGCTATTTTTAATAGATTTAGGTAAATTAGTGAAGAGACTGAGATGCACATCTATATTACTCGGGTTAAACTTGATTATGTTATTCCCCAATAAATTAATATTGACAAGATTTTTTTCTGACTGCAATCTCAGAAATTTAAAATATAAAAAATGTGTTATACAATTAATTTGTTAGTGCTACAAGGCATATCAAATCTAAATTTACTCAAATACTGGCTTCCATGCCTGGAGTATCAAAATACACAATATTCATTAGCAAGCGTGGAAGTGAAGTAAGGGTGAACAATTCACAGATGCATGAATGATTATTTCCTGAAAATAGCCATTTTACATAATTTTAGACTACTGTGAAAACTCCAAAACCATAAGTGAATTCAGTTTAAGGAAAAATAGTCTCGAATAATCAATGTTAAGAAAAGATAGACAAATGGAATCAAAGACCTTTTCAAATGGTTCTTCTCACTAGGCATCCATCCAGGCCAATATTCATCAATCTGCCAAGATATTATCAACCCTTAATTTTTTTTCCAAAACTGAACTCCAAAAGCTGTTGGAACTTTTAAGAATAATTGAAGATAAATGTATTAATGTCAAATGACATTACAAATAAAATGTGTGTGATCTATGATATAGTTTTTCCTCAAAAAAATTATTCATGCTAATATGCTAAAATAATCACTATTATATCCTAAATATACATACAAAGTAATTCTCAACAGTGTTATCCTTTACTAGGAAAGGCTGATCACTTTCCCATAAATCCCTTATATATGTTCAGAGTATAATACTACTCAAAGGGATTTAAAACACATTTTCATTTATCATAAATAAAATGGGGAACTTATCAATTCATCTGATTGCTCAAATATTTTACAAGAGTAAAATTATAAGCCAAGAGTTTACACATTTGATAGACAAAAAGTAATTAAATATTTGGCAAGCACCATGATAAATAAATCCAAAGTCTTGTTTATATCATTAGAAAGATAATTTATAAGAGTTGTACATGTTTTTGAGACTATAATTATATATAACTCCAGCTGATAGATCTCAGTAAAGGGTTTTTTTTTCTCCAGCTAGTTGATATGCACTTAGAAATTTGCTTCTATACATTTATAACCCAGAACTGTTTTCAGGAGAGATTCTATTATGGCATAATGATAAAAATGTTATATATTTTGGAGGCACAATGCAAAGTACCTTGAGCTATTGAAGCAAAAACAGAATAAAAATATAATAAACTGCTTGAGTCTTTTGCAAAACTGTTTAGTAAAATAGGCCACATTTGAAATTTGTATGATAGCATCCAAAGTTAGCAGGCATAATTATTAACATGGCAAAACTCATGCACTGCAGGCATCATTGATCAATAAGCAATAAACATTGCTAAGGCTTGGTAGTAAAGTACCTTTGACTTTGCTCTTGATTATCTCTCCAGGTTTTACTCCTGAATTTTTAAAAATGGAAATAGGTTGCAAACATTATTTTAGGACATTTTGTACACTAATTAAAAAATAAAATTTCCATCAGAAATATTTCATCATGAAGTTATTAATATACATTTATATTTTTCACTATTCAGTAAAGCTAGAAAAAACTTAATACACAGGATTTGCCTAATATCTCCTTTTGACCAAGATATTTTTTTTTACAGCTAATAAAGCAGGATAAGGAATCAACATTACTTTATTCATGTTACTAGACTTGGAATTCCAATGCCACTTTTCCTGTTGGTAATTATCTTTAGTTATAACTGTACTGAGATTTAATTTGTGCAGTCATTGGATTGGATTGAAAGATATGGTTAGGATCAAATATATTTATAAACAAATCTTAAATAAATGCAATCTGGGCTCTGATATTATGTCACCTTCATTAGATAAGTATGCAGGACACTTGAATATATGAATTGGTAATAGTTCACAGAAATCTGATTTGAGAGTCATCAGTTGAGCGCCAGTAATTCATGATTCCTATATATGTCATAGAGATCAGTACAGCATTGAAATTCTTTTCTTTAGAAGTGTTAAACAAGCTGCACAAGTAATAGCTATATCATACCTATCTCATTATTCTAAACTGTTTCTTTTCGTTTATGTTTATTTATAAGATCTATAATTGCACATCTTTTGTATCAACATCTTTGATAGCTTACAAAGAATATACTAAAACAGTTTAAAAAAACATAAAACCTACATAAAAACTATTGGTGTCCCCAAACAGCACAGCCCTCATAACCAACAAATAGGTTTCCTGGGCTCCAGCCACACACTATCCCAATACTTATGAGAAAATTCAGGTCTACAAAGCTTTTTGGAAGGTGATGAGGATATGGGTCTGCCAGATCTGACAGGTAAGGTGGTGCTTCAGAGGTGTTCAGGGGGGCACAAGTTGAAGACAATCAAATATCCCCCATTCATGCCGAAATATTACTCCTCTCAGCCTTTGTCAGTACTGCTGATTGTAGCTGAACAGTTGAAATTAAACAGGTTCCTCCTTTCCCACAGCATTTCACCTATTATCAAAGAGTTTCATAATATTTTAGACCAAGAGTCATATGGGAGTTGGGTGGCCTACAAATACAATTAAATAAATAAATAAGATCCTTGAAAATCTTGAGTTTAAACATTGCCAAAAAATTCCTATATTTAAATGTGAAATAAGAAAATATGATGCAGATGTAATTTAAAGTTTTGTCATGATCCTATAGTAATTACTTTTTGGAGCATAGCCTTTATAACCTTTAGATGGAGTATACCCATCTAAAGCCAAAGAAATCCTTCTGCATGGAAAATATTATTATAGACAGGGGATTGGAGGTTATACCCACACTGTATATTACGAAGTTCTGAAAAGCTCAGTTAAGTAGATTAAGTTCTCTGTTCCATTCTATCTCAAACCTAATTGGACTATTAATATTCAGTGCCCGTGGCCCAAGTGCCACTGTTTCAAGAGCAATTCAGAAGCAATTATAAATCAATTTCATGAAATAACAGATTATATCCCTTAGCAAAATCTTACAATGCCGAGTTAGTCTTAAATATTAGGCAATTGAAACAAAGTATTTTTAACATTCTTCCACAAATTAATAACATTGATATAAACTGAAATCGTATTTATATTTAATCTCCCCAACAAAAAATAAAGTAAATTCTAAAACAATTTTAAAGGAAAATATGGTATGTTAGTTTAATAAATAATTTAGGACCAAGACTACCTGACTAATCTGTTAATAGGTTGTGAATAAAGACCATTTACAAATAGGAATTTAGTTCTATTTGCATATTTACTTACCTATAATAGTCATCTGAGTGGAAAGAATCTCTCATAATCTGTAACTTTCAATCAACCATCAATTTCTCACATATTTGGGAAAGATCTTGCTCTATTTTTGTTAAGTTTCATATGCAATTTAAAACCTTTTTATACAGAGTTCTATTCCATGAGCTTTCATAAATAATCCAGGCTGCCTATTTCAAGCCTTGCTCTATAAATGTGAAGGGAAGAACGTAACACAAGAACATGAATCCAGCAAGTTTATTCTGACCTTTCCCTCCCAATGAGTCTGGGAATCTTTGGGTGCAGCAAAATACACTAAAAATCAATTTAATGTGCAGTATTAATGATAGAAACATTTGTGTATATGAAAAGAGTTAGTAAAGTAAATTCTAGACTACCAATATAATTTTGTTACAATTCACTTGCTATTCATTTGTTGACTTCCAAGATCTACTGTACAATTAAGGTGTTCTATGGAAGCTAATGATACAAAATATAATACATGTTTGGAATGTTTATTCATATAACTCAAAAAAGTATTTTATAATGTGATTGGAAACTCATTGTTTGTATCAGATACAGTTGAAGGTGGTCACAGAAATCCAGGGTTCAGCTGATTATTTTTGATTTGAACAGATAAAAATTAAAGATTTTATGCACATTATTTACGTATTAGCATGTCAGCAAAACAAGCAGAAACTAAAAGCAGCTTTTCACAATTACATGCTCAATGTTATCAAGTAGAGCAACCAATACAAATTATAGATCTTTCTTGTAAGCTGTAAATATTATTTAAAACCTTACACCAATGTTAGTACAAATAATTAAAGCTGCTACTATTTACAAGACTAATCCTTGATCTGCAAAGTTCAGCATTTAGGCGATGTGCATGTAGTGCAGGAGATTGCATTCTCTCCTTCTCAAAGTTCAGAATTACAAAAACACATATATACATGGGTATATTTATTTATTTACAGTTTCTTATTCTCATAAAATATCCACTTTTTAAACAAACAAATTTCCTTTGAAAGAATAGTAATATATGAAGAAGTAAGTGATTGAAACCCATTTTAAAAATCTATAGAAGTTGCATGCTTGGTTTTAAATAATAGTTTATTAGCCAGATAACAAACGTTAACAACTACTCTCAATATGTGTTCTGTAAAATCAAAGAAACTAAAAAATTAGGTAAGAATTACTGATACTGAATTCAGTAATAGTTCTCTAATTTAATGTTATGGTAGGCAGAATCTTAAAATCTTGAGTATCAATATATACACAATTTGCCAGACATGCCTATATATTTACAGCCAATTAACATTTGTTAGAAAAAAGAACCATTTACATATTAGTAATGTAGACTATTATTATAGAGCTTGTGCATTTTAGTGCAAAGGCAGACATAAACCAATCACATTAGTAAGGATACCGTTGGGTTAATACTGACAAATGTTATTTCACTTTGTCTTTTGACTGTATATTTCTAAAAGAGCTTATACAGCAAGTCTTCGTACAACTGATCTGTCCATAAGAGGGATTTACCCTGTTTTACTCCAGCACCTTTTTGCACTTAGTTAATTTTATGGACATTTCCATTTATCAATGAATTGTTCCATGAACTGAAGTCATTGATTCTGCAAATCCACAATAACACATGTCTTTTTTCCTTGAACCCCTTCATTCTGTGACGTACCATCAACATCATCTGTTGCATCGTTCTCTTCTTCTTCAACTATTTCAAAAGGAGTCATTACATCATAGAGAAATGAGAGGAAGCCATAAAACCAATCAGAACTTTCCTCTGCTAAAATATTAAGAACTTCCTCAAGTGAATCAATATTTTCATTATTGCCATCTTTGGTTAGGCCTATACAAGAATAAAGGGAAAACAAGAGAGAGAAAAGGCAGTATTAGGTAGAAAGAAAAATCTTGATCTAGAAAGCTTTAAGAGATCCTAGATTAACTAAAATAGAATATTTTAAAAAAGATATTTGAAGAAATTAGTAAAAGAAAATGAAAAATGAAAGTGTCAAGGGATGAAATGGTTCTATTTATAGATTATGGGAAAACATATATACATAGATATATATACATATTCTCATTCTCTCTCTCTCTCTCTCTCTCTCTCTCTCCC
>JANHGD010001714.1:64456-76722 GCA_027560375.1 Imantodes cenchoa
GACCCAGATTGTTGGGGGCAATGTAAATATATACATTGCTTAATGGTGTAAACCGCTTAGAGAGTGCTTGCACTTTACGGCAGTATATAAGTCTCACTAACAAATAAATAAACAAACAAACAAACAAACAAATTCCCATGACACAAGTGTCTGCCAGAGTTAGCTTAGCCTCATGAGTGACCGTGCTCCTTCGAGCTAATTTTAACAATTTAGTGATCTGTTAATGACCAGAGCAACTCATCCATCTTAACATTCCAATCACATATGAATCCCCACCCACCCTCGATTGGGTTTTAAACATGTTATGGGAAGAAGACTTGGGGTATCGGTTTCTTTTCATTCCCTCTGCATATCTAAGCCCTGGCAGGAGCCTCCCTCTTACCTTCTCAGCTTGGATGACAATGCAGTAGTTGTAGGAAGTCACCACGATATCTTGAGGTTCAAACTGGCTGAGATCTGTGATGACCTGGTATTTGTTCCCGCTGGCCACCACGTTGCTGCTGCCCAAGGCTGAGGAATGGACTGTTGGAGGCGACCCTAGGAAGGGACCAAAGAGAGGTGTGTGTTTTGTTTGAGTGTGTGTGTGTGCGGGAGGGAGGGAGAAAGAGAGAGAGAGAGAAAGAGAGAGAGAGAGAGAGAGAGAGAACTGGTGTATCTTAAATATAAATATCTAGGTAAACTAAGATAGGGTTCATATAAATGAAAATATTTTCACATAATGTTCTTTGAACTGAACTATTTAGTATTTCTAAAGGTGTCACAATTTTATATTTATTTTTAGAATAATGAAAAAGTCCTGCAACTTACTTAAGCCTTCAAACATTTACTGGAAGACCAGTTTCTCTTTTGGTCTTCTCTTAGAAATCACACAAAAATCTCATTTTTTAAAACCCTGCCATTAAAAGTATCAAATGACATTTAACAAAGTCAAAAGTACTCATTAAAAACTGTTTACAATTTAAACTAATTTCTCAGAGCTAAAACAAAATTACTTTCTTTCACTCAGATACTGCCAGGAATCAGAAAGTAGGTCAATGTCCAAACTTGGTATGCCTTTCATCCACCACTTGTCTAAAGCAATATAATTATGCATTAACATCATGTCAAGAAATATATTTTAATTGTTTTAATTGTATGATATTGATTCTGCTACAGTTTTATAATATTGTACTTTGTTATTAAAACAATCTATGTTCAATCACTGTATTTAAATAATCCTAAAATCAAGTATCTCATGTAATGGGGGCATACAGTAAATGAGGTAACATTTCAAAATTTTAAACTTAAAAATTCCACTTATTTTTTAGATTAACAGTATTTTAAATTTTGTTCCTCAATTTGAAAGTCATAAACACATTTAATTTTCCAAGAGGCATACCTGAATATTCAGCCATTGTATCAGATCCTTTTATCCATGAATAAAGTACACTTTAATATAAAACCAGCGTCCAAGATACAAACAGCAAAATTCACCCTCACTCTCTTGCGACAGCAGCAAAGGAAGATCTTTATGGCCAACTCAGCTAAACCCCGAAATTAGACCCGACTGCAAACTCTGCTCAAAAGCTATTTTTAGTGCAGCCATCACAAGCTAAATGCTTTTATGTACCCATATTGAAACCCAGCGTTGACAGCAATCAAGTTTACTCTCTCCTACTAACAAAGCATCCTGGGTAACAGGTTTTTTTCTGTCTCATTTAATCTCTAAACATCAGCATACCAGAAAAGCAAAATGGGACAGATTTTCTTTTAATTGCATGCCTCAGCAACTAAATTCTAAGAACATCAAATCTTCTATATAAACTCAGACAAAAGTCCAGGTATGAAGCTTGTCTGTCCAATCTGGGCATCAGACAGTCATTCTTACCGGACACTGTTATTCAGCCATCCCATGCAGCTGATTTTAAGTAACTTATTTATAAACTTGCAAACAACTGATTCAATTTCATGTCTAATTACAAGATGATACTGTTCTTAAGTAAATAAAATTTCCTTCAATGACAGCACTGAACAACAATTAGTAATAAGTTAAAGCATAGTTTTCATTACAAAAAGTCCAATAGTATCTCCATAACATTTCATAACAATATGTTAAAATTTAGAGATTGCTTTGTTACCAATTTGTCAAGTAAGAAAGAGACAGGAAGGTAAAATACATTTTAGTTACTATATATAAACCAAACTTTGAGTGAGAAATGTAATAGAGTATGAGCCCATACTGTAACATTAAGCAATCTTCAGGTTGCTCCCGTAAAAATGTTCTCCCCTTTCTAACTCTGCCTCCTGTTTTTTCCTCCTAAAATGGCATTAAGATTATTTCACAACTACTGAATCTGGGCTATTGAATTCCACCCCAAATATTAAAGATTCAGCAATGTTGGAAGGTCTTCTAATTTAGAATAGAATAGAATTCTTTATTGGCCAACGATTCTTTATTGTATGATTGGACACACAAGGAATTTGTCTTTGGTGCATATGCTCTCAGTGTACATAAAAAGACAAGATACATTCGTCAATTTGGATGGTCTTTATACTGAGTCCCAGAATATACTTTGCTTGCTTTAATGCAAAGCAATTAATGCAAATTAACCTAGGTTAGTACAGGTAGTCCTTGACTTATGTCCTTGACTTATGTCACAATTGAGCCCAATTTTTTGTTACTAAGCAAGATAGTTGTTAAGTGAGTTTTGCTCCATTTTACAACCTTACTTGCCACAGTTGTTAAGTGAATCATTGCAGTTTTTAGTTACACAGTTGTTAAGTGAATCCTGCTTCCCTATTGACTTTGCTTCTCAGCAAATGAAAAAAAAAAGATCATATGATCCTAAATCATAAATACATGCCAGTTGCCAAGCTTCCAAATTTTGATCATGTGTCCATGGGGAAGTCGCAACAGTTGCAAGTGTGAAAAACAGTCATATCACTTTTTTCAGTGCCATTGTAACTTTGAAAGGTCACTAAATGAATGGTTGTAAATTGAGTACTACCCGTAGCCATTCTTAATGTTACAACAAAGAATAAAACTCTAGTGCATTTGATACAAATTAATGACCTCCTAAGACAGTGATAGCGAACTTTTTTTGGTTTGCATGCCAAAAGGGTGTGTGAACTTCCGGTTGGCCCGTTTTCGCTCTCCCCAGGCTTCAGGGAAGTGTCTTGAAGCCAGGGAATGGAGAAAAATGGCCAAATGGGCCAACTGGAAGTTTGGAAATGAACTTCCGGTTGGCCTATTCGGCAGCTTTCGCTTTCCCCAGGCTTCCTGAAGCCCGAGGACAGCGAAAAACAGCCCAACCAGAACTTCCGGATGGCCCGTTGGCCTGTTTTTCTCCATCCCCAGGTTTCAGGAAGCTTCCCTGAAACCTGGGGAGAGCAAAAACAAGGCTGAAAATCAGCTGGCCAATGCACATGTGCACTGGAGCTGACAAGGGCAACGCCTTGCATGTGCTCTGATATGGCTCCGCGTGCCACCTGTGGCCCGCGTACCATAGGTTCACCATCATGGTCCTAAGAGATAAACTGTACATTTAGCTGTAGACCTGGGAAGTTATTTTAGAATATAGTACTGTTAAGTCCTCAGTTCTTGGGGATATTTTGGGGGAAATCCCAAAAACAAAACAAACTTCTAAAATAACAGAGTACATTGTCAGAAGAAAACATAGTTTAATAAATGTATATTTATTAGCTCTAAATAATAATTTTTAAAAATTTATATCACACCTTTATTATTGTCCAAGTATCCAGCTTTTCTTTCAAATCAGGGACTATTTAAAATTATTTGTATCACAAGCCAATATTACTTGGATGAAATGTTGAACAAATGTTGTTCAGTCATGATACTTTGATCTGCAAATATCCCATTCCCTAATACTGCAAAGGAGAAATGTAATTCCTCCACTTAGTAGCAGCATGATGATTTTCTGGCCAATTTGATAAACATAAAATCATCAGATAAATATTACAACTTTGCGGTTTTTTAATTTAAATTGAACTGATTTTTAAAGAAGCATTTATACTTCTAAATGCTTAAGAGTGATAGGGGAAGATGTTAAATGCCTCTCCCAAAATGTATGTGTGTGGGAGGACTAACAAATGTCACTTGAATTTGAAACAGAATATAGATTTTCACCTTTTCCCTATTCCAGAGCAATAGTTCCTGATTAAAATTGATAATTTTTATGGCATTTTTGATAATCATTGACATGACAAGGAATACCGTATACAAACACAGACAGAAATCAGTAGTTAAATACAAGTCTTTCAACTATTTCACAGGTATCAAACTCGCGGCATCACATTGTCACGTGACGTATCACGATGTTTTTCCCTTCGTGGAGCTGGGGTGGGCATGGCCTGCAAGTGACGCATCCGGCCCGCGGCCCGCCAATTTGACACCCTTGAACTATTTTGTTCCATATACATTACAGGCAGTCCTGTCTGATTTACTGATCATTGTAGTGACCTGCAATTACATCGCTAAGCAGCATGGTAATCTTGAGTTTCAAGAGTTTCAATTAGGTCATTAAGCAAGTCAACACAGATTAACTGTGACATCCAGCGACTGTGACTTACGATTTCCTGTTGATTTCCCTATTGGCTTTGCTTGTTGGAAGCTGTGAACATTGTAAATGATGATCACATGACTGTGGAAAGTTGCAACTGTTCTAAATGCAAATCAAATGCCAAGTTGCTTAATCCCAATCACATGACTACAGGGACACTGCAATGGCTGTAACTTTATGGACCACTTGTCTCATTTTTCAGCACTGTTGAAACTTTAACTAGTTAATAAGAAAGGACTACCTACACTCTCTTCCATTAGTACTCTCTGTACATTAGTCACATTAGCCTTAATATGCTGCTGTTTTTCCTGATCTATGCAATGAAACAAATAGATTACAATTTGACTTTAGAGAGAAAGAATGACTCAGGGCCTCAATGCCATCAACTATGATTTTTTTTCATTTTTTGCAACTTCATTTTACTAAACAAGAAGAGTTAATAAGAGCAAGAGTAATAAGGGCTGATAAATTAATGAATTAAAGCAGTGTAAAAATTGGTTTTATTATCATCAGTATTGGCTTACATAAATTACATGATTTTAAAGGTTTACACAATTCTGAAATATAGGAAAAGTTCAGAATCATCTGATAAATTAAAACTAAAGTTAAAACAATAATTTCAGAAACAAAATATTGATATTGTAACACAATTAAGACCAATAATACATACAGTTCCTTTCCAGAAGATGAACAGAAGAAGAATATCTTTGAAAGATTAAAACTGAAGATAGATTATGCAGATCTGAAATATTACCAATGAAGGAAAATAATGCAAATGTGAAGCTATAGTATGGTAGTCTAGGCCAGGCATTTTCAAAATTTTCCAGTTGCAGAACTAATTAAGTTTTTTTTTTTAATCCAAAACCTTTAATCAAGTTTTTTGAGAAGTACGAACACAGTTTGAAATCTCCAGTGTAGGGGAAAAATTACAAAATAGGTAGTAAAGGGAAAAGTATATTTTTCTCTTTATTTTTTTCTTCTGTATACTGTCTGGTTCTACAACATCATTTATGATATGCAAATATTCACACACTTTAGTTTTGTGGCACATCCTTGTTTATCTAAAGAATTTAGCATTTAAATTTTCTGGAAAAAGAAAATAAATTTTTAAAAACATAATGTTTTAGATGTATATTAATGAAATATTACAGTAAACAATAAAAAGAATGCAATAATTTAAACTTATTGTTAACGAAGTAACAAAGTTGTTATAGAAAGCAAAATAAAAACAAAAAAAGGAATCTATCATTCCTAAAAGTAAGTTTATATATATGATATAAAAGTTTATATAAGTGATAAAAACATCTGTATTGTCTCTCAATCTTCTTGTATCTGTTTGCAAACTACAAAAAGCTCATGCAACCTTAATTTTTAAAAAAACTCTCCTATATGTTTCATAATGCTGTGAATGCTTCAGGCATTCCAAGATCTCACCCTGTTTTAACATTGATATGATCACGTTCATGTCATTGAATTTCATCAAATTTTTGTACTAAGAATGAGCCTCTTCTTTTTTAAAACTTGTACTTTTTCTCTGACAGAATCCTGCTTTTCTCCATTTTGAACACATGAATATTAAAAGGGTCTAAACCACAACTGCAATTGAACAAGCAGAACCCTTAACAGTACATTAACTGAAGTTTGGTCTACATTAAACATGACCTGATATAAATTTACAATGCGAGCTAAATTGAATATTGCATTATCTACCTGTAACCCTAAGACATGTATTAACACAGCAAACTTATCCATCTAAATTATTTCCTGCATCTAGTTGATAAATATTAAAAGTACTGTACTTTTCAAAGTATAAGACACACTTCCCCCTCCTAAAAGAGGGTGGAAATGTTGGTGCGTCTTCTACACTGAATACAGCCATTTTGGGCCTCCCGAAACCCCATCCTACATCTCCCATTTTTCACAAAAATGGGGTGCGCAGAGGGTTTGGGAGGCCTTCAGAGTGCTCTTGGGGACCGGGGAGGGCAAAATGCATGGGGGTATGGGAGATGGAAAATGGGCTCATTTTTTTGCAAAAACGGGCATTTTTGCTCTTCCCAGCCCCCAGGAACACTCTGTAGGCCTCCTAAACCCTCTGTGCACCCTGTTTTTATGAAAAATGGGCCCATTTTTTGCCTCGCAAACCTCCCACCCATCGCGTTTTTGCCCCCAACCACCCCAGTCCCCAGAATCACCCAGCAGGCCTCCCAAAACCACTGTACATCCCGGTTTTGTGAAAAACGGGCCTGGGTTTTTTGCAAAAATGGGATATGCAGAGGGTTTGGGAGCAGAGTGTTCATGGAGACAGGGGACAGCAAAAACTTTTTTTTCTTGTTTACCTCTTCAAAATTTTGGTGCGTCTCATATTCCGGTGTATCTTATAATCAGAAAAATACCGTATATGTCCCAATAAGATGCTTAAAGACTTTTCTTTTAAAGGCTTTAAAAATATTGTTTAATAATCTTTAAATAAATTGATAAATAACTCCAAACTGAAATGCTGATATAAACTTAAAATTAATTTGCTTCCATTTTATTTTCCCTCCGCAATCCTCAGTGCTGAAAATTCTGTGATCAAAATCTTTGTTTGATGAGTGGTAATGAATGATCTACCTAAACAATGCATTACATTACATTGTGTGGTAGAACCAGTTTGGTGTAGTGGTTAAGGTGCTGACCTAGAAACCAGGAGACTGTGGGTTTTAGTCCCACTTTAGGAATGGAAGCCAGATGAGTAATTCAGCCCAACTCAGAGGGCACTTGATATGGGGAAATTAGGAGAAGGAAGGAATATTATGTATGTTTGCTGCCTTGAGTACTTTATTAAAAAGTAATAAAAGATGGAATAAAAATAAGTACAATTATATTTGAACAGTTAGATATCATAAAATGCAATGCATTGTCTAGGTGTCCTCTGTCTGAAAACAGAATCTATGAGGTTCCTGTGATTTATGAACCATTTTGTATCCCATTTTAGCTGGTGGACATTAGTCACAATTCAGATAAGTGCTAGTTATTATGGAAGGTGGCTGTTAATCAATGGGACAGGTAAGAAAGAGAAAGATTAATCTTAAATCTTAAATTAATCATTTATGCTTTAATACTTATTTGTATCAACGATGTGGCTGAATGTTCCCAATAAAGATTTATATCTCTATCACACTTGAAAAAGTAAACAATAAATAATAACAATGTTGTGACTTGTAAAATAGAAAAGTAGTTAATCCTATTTTATCGCTATCACAATTTTAATTACTTTTCCACTATTGCAATTTCTAGCTAATAACCTATATTCCAAATCCTGCCTGGTCACTTATTTCCAAATACATGTTTAAGAGGCAAAAAATGTTGCACAAGCAGCGTTTGGCTTTGACTTTTGCCCAACATAAAGTTTGTCCAATCACATTAAAGCGCCTAATATATCATAGTGATCTTTTAATATGACAAGAAAAAAAGCTTGTGCATATACTGAATATGCAACATGCTTCATGAATGGATATTACTAAATCATCCTCCATCACTAAGTGAAGAAATTGTAAACTTTACTGGAGTGAAGTTCCTATGAGGAATGTACATTTAAGAAATATTTTAATACAGAGAAAATCTACAAATAAGGCTTCAATTATAGTTTCAGATCTCAAATATGAACTTAATCAGCACATAACATAATTATCACAAAAATGAATACTTCTTCAAGCAAAACTATAGTTAGATGTTTCCTGAATTCAGAGAAAATGATCATTCTAAAATCACATCACTCTTTAGTATTTTTTAAATTAGAAGCTAGAAGCATTTAAAAAATCAATTAGATGCTTCACAATCCAAGCAATATAAATGAACAAGTTCATAATATACTATTATAAAATAGCTTTAAAATGAAGAGATCACACAATTATTCTCCCCAGGGCTGAAAAATCAAATATAATTTGCTATCTTGAGTTGAGATCTAAGTTGATTGGATATCTAAAAATGAATTAAAATTTATTTGTAAGCTTTAATAATAGGTAAGTATTAAATTAATTTGTAAGTAAATGATAATAAAATGGTAAGTTCAATAATATTTAAACACTATCAATTGCAGATAAAATTAGCAAAGGTAAGATTTACACATGAAACTCTTGAGAGCTACTGTCAGTATATAAACCAATGATCTGATTTGACATAACACAGCTCTCTTCATAAAGTTATTCAACTTTTCCACAGTAAAACTTCAAATTTCAAAACTGACATCTGTGGATCTGAAGAATTTTCCAGCCCTAGTTTAAAAAAAAAAGATTACAACAAAATTAAAACAAAAGCTTTTCATGCAGCAAGTCAGCCTACAAATGTGGTTACAAAATAAGTGCTTATACTCCAGTCTTATCACACTTTACCAGTTTATGATGTTCAACGGGAAACAATCACCTTGATGTAAGGAAAACTTCAATGCATAAAAAACCTACAATGAAGAATCCAACAAACGATGTTTAAGATGCAGCACTGTTTATAATTCTAACATTATAAAAAATAAGAATAAGTATTTCTTAGAACTGTCTCTAAAGGAAAAGTCAAAGAGCCATTTCAATTGCATAGTAGGCAATAGCAGGACTTCTTTCTTCTGTCATATACTGCATTTCTTTATTTTACGGGTATGTCTTTTATACCTTTATTCTTTACGTATTGTAAGAAATCTGGATTTTAAGAACTCCAAACAAATATGTTTCTTTGATTACACCCCTTGTGAATGTATAACTATAGTCCCACTATGTAAAAATATGAACTGTTCTTAGAAGGCATCTATAATAATCTATATCTGATTTATCATTTGGCTTATATTGTCAAAACTGTGTTTGGAAATATATCTAAGCCATTATTAATTGAACTGAGGTTTACTGAATTAACAGTTGTATCACACTGCGCCACTAATTAGTGATGTGATATATATCTATATCTATATCTCTCACATCTCACATCACATATCACTAATTAGTGGTATAGATATTCACAGGTAAACAACAACAGGAACCAAGAGATGGACAGAACAGGGATGAGGTCTTCTTACTTGGTCAACCACCTCAAACGATCAAGGTCTCATCTATGGAAGTTATATAGCTGTTTAAAGGAGAAGTCTTGAATGGCTTAAAATAGAACAGGGAAAGGGAAAACATTATCACTTATTTCTTACTGGGAACAATTCTAATATTAACAGCAAATTTGCATGTGTGCCATATGCTTGAAACAATATTTTTTTTAAAAAAATCTCAAGTTTATATTTTCTTTTATTCATTTAAATTTTCTGTTTCCTTAAAAACAAAGCTTTTCCATTGTGAATAGGCATTCCTAACCATCACTGTTCTAAGGAAAGTGTCATTGAATTAACTACCAGGATAACTGAGTGTAGGATTGAAGTCTGGTGGCACAGTGGTTAGAGTGCAGTATCTCTAGCTAGCTTTGCCTACTGAATTTCAGTCCTGATGGGCTCAAGGATGACTCAGCCTTCCTTCTTTCTGAGGTCAGTAAAATGAAGACCCAGATTGTTGGGGGCAATGTGCTGATATTTGTAAACTGCTCAGAGAGTGCTGTGAAGCAGTATGAAGTACTATATAAGTGATATTGCTATAAGTTTAAAAAGCAAATAATCAACAAGTTGCTAGGATGTCACATGATTGTAATAGCCACTAGCACTTAGTTTGAAAAGCTTGTAAAGCTATTATGCTAAACATAAAGTTATATGAGGTTTGATCCTTGACTTACGACAACAATTGAGCCCAAAATTTATGTTGTTAAGCGAGACATTGGTTAAGTGAGTTCCCCCCCCCACCTTTTTACAACCTTCCTTGTCGTAACTGTTAAAGAGAATCACTGCAGTTTAAAAGTTGGTAAGCCAGTTGTTAAATGAATCTGAATTCCCCATTGCCATTGCTTGTCAAAAGTTTGCAAAAGGTGGTCACATGACCTTAGGACATAGCAACAGTCAAAAATATAAACCAGTTGCCAAGCATTTAAATTTTTATCACATGATCATGGGGATGCTATAAAGGTCATAACTGTGAAAAATGGTCATAAGTCATTTTTTTCAGTGCCATTGTAAGTAAATGAGCGAGGACTACTTGCATACCAATGCAGAAAAAACATGAAATAAAAGTATAGTAGGTAGATAGCCTTTCGCTTTAAATTGGGATACTGATCTCTTATGTGCTGATATGCTTTCTAATTTACAGTGTGCCTTGCCAGCTTTACTAATTGTAACTCTGTTTTCTGTCTCCTTTGCATTAATCTTCCTTGGTAATTATTTTTATTTCTATCACATTATATTAGGTTTGTATATTTCTCTCTAATAAGTATTGGCACACAATGCTTTCTTATTTTATAAGAGCATTGAATAAGTGTCAAGTAGAACAGAATCTAAACAAGGTGTTCAGGACTCAGTTACAAAATAATGTGAGCAGATATTGATCAGTGATTAGATCCCAGTCCAGGTTGCTTTTTGATAACACTGAAATAACAGCATTAAGTTCCGTAATACAGCAACACACCTTGGGGAATTAGCAGCACCACATGGATATTTCCCCAAAGTGCCTGTTCTACATTTCATCTGAAGTGATTATGTCACATTGTAATTATAATTTTGTAATTTCAATTTACAATTATAATCTTGTTTCAAGTCAACTGTTGTTTCTAGTTGGATAAGTGAAATTAAGCCTTTGATTTAATTCACCTCTTTGGCATTGTCTGTCTCCTTGTTTATATCTTTGAAAGGCAAAATCTCTCTCATACAATTGGAAATGTCAGGATGTAACTTGGTCTACATGTCCTTCAAAACACAAATATATGTATTGAGTTCAGATACCAGCTTGATTTCACTGCCCATTTTTAAATGTAGATAAAAATATATTGAACACACAGTAATGAGATATTTATTTTAACAGTAGGGTATTATAATACTTAATCTTTTATATCACACCAGTAGAATGCATTATGTTGAGGATAATTTTTAAGAACAAAAATAAATGGCCAAATGCCATTGAACATTGATGGAAGTTGTACACCACCAAATATCTGGAGAACATCAAATTGGGAAAAGCTGAACTAGGGACTATTAAATACAAAAATATTAATATTAGGAAAGATAAAATACAATATCAGATGTGATTTCCTTGTGTGGTTTAATCACAAAATGATATGAAAATTATAGGGAGATACTGACACAAAGTAGATTTAGCCTGTTGAGGAGAATGGCTTCATACATATCATAGTTGTGGCAGTAGCAAGAAGCAAGAAGATTCTGGAAATATGCCAAGGAATTCCAAAGCTGAAAACTTGCAGTGATGCTAAAGAGCAGATCATCAGTGGATATAAGGAACATGAGAATCATTAAGATCCAATCGAGATTTTTCCCCAGACACATTTAAGTCTGATCTAACTATGATTAAGTCTAGATCCAAACAAGGCAATTGTTCATTGGGGAAATTATAGTTGCAATACACCAAAGCTGACTCACCTTTATGATAGAATTGCTTATGATGCAATTTACGAAATAAATTTAAATCAACTTCAGAAGTTACAAAAATGAAATCACCCAATAAACAATGACAATTTTACAATCTATCTTCAATTCTATGGAAGGAGAAAACTCTATGGGTACTTGTACATATTGTAGATAGTGTGTCTTGCCTAAACACTAAAAGCTCCCATTTCAACATTTTATCTGTGATGCATAAACAGACTGCT
>JANHGD010001714.1:146758-158068 GCA_027560375.1 Imantodes cenchoa
GGTTAATACTGACCTTTATTTCTTTGCCCAAAGCACAGCTGATCAGCTCCTCAGCTGTGTTTTGGGCTGATTCCTGCGACTGAGCATGCGCGGAAACCAAATTGCATGAGGGGACGTGCGAAACATCGTGATGCAAATTGGTGGCAAAGATAAGTGGAACCCACCCCTGATTCACAGGGTAAGAAAATTGAAGTATTAGTTTCAAAGGAATGAAAATTTAACCAGTCATTTGAATAAAGATGGCAGATGTCTTTGTTATGGAGAAGAGCTATGGAAAGCAGTGTTTTTCTACAAGTGCAGTAATGTGAATTTTCATTCATTTAAATTTAAAATTAAAGAATGGAAAGAATGGAAGAGCAGCGATTTTGGTTACTACGGTAGTTTACCAATATAAGATCAATTTGTAACATGTCATCTTGCCATTTTTTTGCAATATTATTCATCTTATATAGACATAGCTAGCTTACAAATTTGCTAGATTGCTAATTAATGTGCCATTTAAAAATTATTTAGGTAATATAAATATGTTTGAACGATCCTCAGACAATCATTACTTCAATCCTGGTGTTAAAATGTTCATGATACACAAGAGACTTGTGGCCTAGATTTACATTTCTTTATATTAATTATATCACTGGGATTAGCCCACAGTTAAATGTCAGTAATATTGATATATTGGACCAAGGTGCAAATAAATTATTCATATAAGAATAAATGCATCAATTAGGAGGTAACTTTATGTGCACAAGAGAGTGGAATAATATGCCTGCATTACAGGATATGATAATATTAGCAAGATTAAAAGACCCTCATGAAACCTTATTACCGACCACCATAATTATCAGTGAAATCCCCAAAATGAAATTGTTATATTTCATTTAGTGATAGGATTTAGGCAAGTTTCTACTACCATAATATTCACTTCTAATTTGTAACAGTTATGTACAAATATCTTCCTTTAGTTAGAATAAAAGCCTTCTTAATTAATTCAGTTAGTTAAGATGAAGTATCTGGTAGCTTGAATTGTGTGGAATTAGAATTACCTTGTTTTAACTTGTGACATAAATTTACTTAACAATCTTAAAAGAAGAATTTCTTTCCTTTCTAATTTGTCTGATTTTAATGAATTGTCTTTGTCATTAGATTCGGATTAGAAATTGCAGTTAGTTAAGCTATAGACTACAGTTGAGATAGTCCTCAACTTACAATCACAATCAGAGGTGGGTTTCAGCAGGTTCTAACAAGTTCTGGAGAACCGGTAGTGGAAATTTTCAGTAATTCGGAGAACCGGTAAATACCACCTATGACTGGCGCCGCCCCCATCTATTCTCTGCCTCCCGAGTCCCAGCTGATCAGGAGGAAATGGAGATTTTACAGTATCCTTCCCCTGCCATGCTCACCAAGCCACGCCCACCAAGCAACCCCACACCCACAGAATCGGTAATAAAAAAATTTGAATCCCACCACTGATCACAATTGAATCCAAAATTTCTATTGCTAAGGAAGACATTTGCTAAGTGAGTTTTGCCCCATTGTATACTCTTTTTTGCCACAGTTATTAAGTGAATCATTGCTATCGTGTTACTGTTAAGTTAGTAAAACGGTTGTTAAGTGAACCTGGCTTCCCCATTGCCTTCACTTGTCAGAAGGTTGCAAAAGGTGATCACATGACCCCATGACACTGCAACTGTCATGAATATGAGTCAGTTGCCAAGCATTCAAATTTGGATGACATGACCATGAGTTTGCTGGAATGGTCATGTGAAAACTGTGCCATTGTAACTTTGAATAGTCACTAAACAAATTGTGGTAAGTTGAGGACTACCTGTAGTTTGAAAGGCTCACCTACCGTTTATAGCTTATCCCATTGGATTCTGGGATTGGAAAAGATGTGAGTTGCTCCTACCATTACTTAAGAATTAGGAATGATAGAATCATCCAGTTCAGTTTTCCAGGTAACCATGCAATTTCTTAATCAGGAATTTGAACCAAAAGATTTATAACCTGTTTATTTTTTAAAAATGAAGCAGCTTTGCAAAACTCAGCATTTTTACTATGTTTGTCTTTTTAAAAAATGGAACAGAAAAATGTCATTCCATATTGTGTTTTATAAGTGCCATATACCATTGATTGTAATTATACATGTCCTAAACAGGGGTGGGTTCTAACTTACCTGGCTGCCGATTTGCTTCCTCCCGTGCTGTGTGGACGTGCCTTGTGGGTGTGCGTGCACTTTGTGTGCGCGTGCATGTGCAATGCCGAAAAATCTGAAAATAATAATAATAAATTAAAAAGCAGAAAACAAGATGGCGATTGCATGCACAGTGCTGGAAACTCAGCTTCTGCACATGCTCAGAAGAAAAATGCAAAAAAAATATGGTGCCCACGGACCAGCACTGACTGAACCGGGTTGGCAACATCATCATGACATCACCAGCGGGTCCCTACCGGTTCAGGCGAACCAGTCCAAACCTGGAGGAAAACACCCCTGATAAAGTTATGAACATTTTTGCTAGAAGTAAAGAAGTAAGTATCAAAGCCCATGCCTCCTGTTTGTTTCAAAGAAATAGTTTTGAATGTGACATTCAGACAAGAAAGGCATTTTAGCTTCTCAGCTCTTCCCTTCATTAAAAAATGTTGCATCAAATTCCACTTTATTTACCTATTTTACTTGATTCAGTGAAGGTATCAATTTAAAACCTTACATTTTTTTATATGGGTAAACTCTCTAGTAGAGTGTTAATTAATGAAGTATAGGAAAAAGGCTTTCAAGACATTCCCAGCAATTAAAACTAATTTCAAATTTCAATCTGAATCCTTCAGATGGCATGCACTTAAAAAAAAAAAGCTTTTGACATATAAGGAAGTTTCCTGGTGGTACCATTTGTAACTGCTGGTTCATTATTCTTTTTTTAATTCAAATTAAACATCTCCAAGTTAATTCACTGGGTGTTTTTTTTTTTAAGGTTTTCACTTTGTGCAGTTGTCATCATAGTTAATTAGCTCCTACCATGCCTGAATATTTAAAGAGATTGCAGAAATGATTTTTAATTATACACTGAAATAGACATTTAAAAATATTTTAAAAGGTATTCAGTTATTTGAGATTTGGTTATTTTAATACAATTTACAATTAATATTTCTATAGATAGAGGTTATTGGAGAGATAGCAGGTGTACCGTATTTGTGGTTTTTCCGTTGATCACTGTGACAAATACCAGACTAGCTTACAAAAGCATCCAATATAAGCTACATAACTTCATATATGCAACTGCTTCTTAAGTGTCTTTATACTTTTCCAAAAAAATTATGATTCCAATTATTCTGCAAACATAAGCTTTTGTGGCTGTTTTGTGAGGAAGCGCCAACTAATGCATTCACTTATGTAAGTCAAAGCATAGGACTAATTCAAAAATGTGCTGCCTTAGGAAAGAACATTATAATTGTTCTTTCATTAGGAAAGCCTGACAATTCACTATTTCCTCAATGCTAGGAATGGAAGATCCTCCTCCTCCACAGAAGGCTTAGTGGAAATTGTTTGCAGAGCAGGCCACTTAACACTCAACATTACCTCAGAACAGTATGTCACTATCTCTCAACACCTGTCATCTACTTACTGGAAAAGCCATCCAGAAAAAGGCTTCCCTGTTTATTTTTTAGTGATCCTTATAATGTCTTTCATCATATTTTGATATTAATTTGAGGGTACTGGGTTCCCTCCCCACCCCCTCTCTAATTCAGCAGCCTCCTTGGATGTCATTGATTCGTCACACTTGAAAGACTCCCATATAGAAAATTCCTTATAACAATCTTCCTTTGGGATAATTCATTATTTCAAGCATAGGAAGCTTCAGGCCACTGAAGAGATGGCGGACTCACTGATGATAATGAAGTTTCTTTCTAAAAGAAAATCTGTACAATAGAAAATAATACATAATTATTAAAGGAATATCCAGATACATGAAAATTGAGTTAAGCCTCTTCAGTCACACCTTATCAATGCTTTATAACATTTGTGGAATTAAATATTGATAGGAAATTAACAAATCAGGGAAAAACAGAGAAGGAAGGATGAAGGTAAGGCAAGAATGTTGATTCTTTGGACAAAATGGCCCGGATTTGTTCTATAGGATGTATCACTCCTTTAGACAAATTGTGATCACACACTAGTATGGTGGAGCAGTTAACATTATCACAGGAGTAGGGTCACTTAGCCATGAAAATGAATTGGATGGTTTTGGGCTAATTGTTTTCTTATTCCAACAGAATTATGGGGCCACTGTGTTATTATCACGATAAAATATTTTCCCCCTTATTTTATCACGATAAAATCTAAGCCACCTGCAGCTTCAAGAAAAAATGTAATGCATAACAATAAATATAATTAATAATAAATTAAAGGAAGCATAGTAGCATATTTGGCAGTAAACATTACTATTATGATGATAAAAAGGTTTGTTCCTATTTTAAGCCTTTTGAGGAAATCAGAATTTAATGCTCAGCTGGTGGAAATGATCAGGATTTCATTCAGCTTTTCCCATCCCATGATGCCTATATTTTCAAGGGCATTTAATTACTTTTCTATTGCCTGCTATTCTAGAAGGAAAATCTGCTTTAAGGGATGCTTAACATAAAATTTGTGCTAATTGGTAACTAAGGGTGCATCAAATCTCTGCATACATGAGAAGATAAGTTTCCAAATGGTTTCAACCAGTACATTCTGATCACATTATCAAGGATTTATCATTCTTCTGACTTTTTCATAAATCCATCAGAAGAAGGTGGTACAGTACATTACTTTATAGGTAAAAACCAACACATTGAACTGGGCCTGGAACTATCTGCAGCCAAAGCAACCAAATGGAAAGCATTCTGCCCACCCAGCTCGTACACATTTCTGGGTCATCTTCAAGGCAGCTTTTCATAGTCTAGCTGACAGATGATAAAGGCACAAATCATTTAGGTACTGTTATTCTCCAGTGCAATATCTGATTTGCCTTCGTTGCTCTTACATTTTGATGCTGAGTTCGAATCATTAAATCAAGATTCAATTAGATTTAAATAATTATTAAGTTTCTACTTAGGTTTTTTTTAAATTTGCAAACGGCAAACTAAATACATTTCATTTACTGTAACAATGTCACTGGGTAAGCAATGCATTCCATTGCAATATTGTCCCAATGTAATATTGTATAAACCTTAGTAAAAAGGTTATTTACAGCCCAAAATCCATTACCTTCATTGTCAAAAATATCTTAAGAGTTGTCAACTAAGCCCACTATTTGGGTAGAATGCTCAAACTGTCTGTGATCAGAGATCTGTGGTCCATAAAATATTGGTAGTCCCTTGTGACAGTAAGAAAATGTGTCTTTGGGAGAGTATAAATGTTGCAGTAGGCAGGAATGCCAAAATCTTGTGAATTAATGAGTTGTTAGAACTATTTTTAAAAAGCAAATGTAAATTGATTTTATTGAATTTTGAGGTTACACAGGTGCCATTTGGAAACAACGTATGATGCCCTCAGAGACTATAGTGCAATCCATGGCTTACGTGGCTACGGTTCTCAAAGCAATGTTCTAAAAATCATTTTTCTGGCTATGTTTTCTGTTTGCTTGTTCTTTTTTCTCGATGTATCTTATTTTTTTAACACATAATCAAAAGGTATTTTAAATTTGAAATGACTGTTTTAATAACAATGTGCTATTCATTGCAATAATAATTGTAAATATTAAGACTGATTTTTATAATTACCATATACTTTTCAGAATATCAGTGCACTGTATTCTGTCACTAAATAATTTTTTCAATTAACTCATTATTGACACCTCTTTTCAGTTAATATTTTTAAGTGGTGCTTAAGCATATTAATATAAAAGTTATACCATATCACAATCCCAAAGGACTCCTGGCAATTTACAGAAAGTACAATAAACAATTAAATTATCTATGGTTGATTTAAAAGTATAGTTGAGAATTTGGTAGCATACAAACTTAGTTTATTACTATTAGCACATCTACAACAATGTGAAATCATAGCTGCCAGTTCTTTAGCTGGTGGTAGCCTTCATTCACATCAAGTTATTCCAAGAATCAAGGCTATCATAATGTATCAGCATTATGTAGGCTTTGTGGTATGGCTCCTCTGCCACCAGTACATTCTTAAACACCATCAAACAACATCTGCTTTTCCCAGAGTTTGGGAAGCATGTAATAATTTTACCAGCTGACTCAGGAAAATGCTTAAAGTAGAACTAATCCAGTGGGAGGACATCCCAGAGCCAATGCTGCTACTAATAAGCAGCATCACCAAGCCTCACCTCACTGCCCTAAAGTGGGGATCTATATGTTGCTTTTCCCAGCAAGTTCAAATTTGTCAGCCTAATTCTAAAGTGACAATATGGTCTTAGTAGTAACTTAGTGCCAAGACTTAAAAAAATGTTTAAGTGAAGACCAGCAGTTAATAATTTACTTTATAGTTATTAATTCCTTCTAGGGCAGGGATCTGCAACCTTAAACACTCAAAGAGCCATTTGGACCCGTTTCCCACAAAAAAGAAAACATCGGGAGCCACAAAACCTGGGTGGGTGTGGCCAACTCAATGTCACTCATTCACTTCCACCCATTCATATGATCCCCCCTAGCCATGACTACCCAGCCGGTCATTAGGGCATGTCCCCTTCCCCCCCCCCCCCAAGCAGCTCTTTGGTTGAGTACAGTGGGTGCAAGCTCCAGCCCCAAGTGGCAGGAGGCAAAGGCTGCCTTGAGCACAAATATTGCACAAAGGCATTTACAGGGTTACTTCGCTCCTGCACTAAGGCTCCGGTGACCCCCTTTCTCCTCCTCCTCTTCCTCTTCCTTCTCCCACACCTCCTCTTGTGACCCCCCTGCCAGCTGTGGTGAGGCTGGGAGTGGGAAGACCCTCCTCAAGTGAGCGGCTGTGCTCTGCAAAAGTGCAGAAAAGGCACACAGAAGGCTTGAGGAGAGTCGCCCCATTTGTGCACACCCGCCCGGCCCCACCACAGCAGGCCAGGGGATTGTGAAAGGAAAAGGAGAGGGAGGAGAAGGGTTGCTCTCACTTTGTTTCTGAGAGGGAAGAGACACAGAGACAGAGAGAGATACAGAGATGCACATACACACACAGCTTTAATTGAAAAGCATCCTCTGGGTGACGGAAGTTCACTATGCACATTTTAAAGCCACAGCTGGGCTCTGTGGGTGCGTCCCCCTTTCTATTGTCCCCTCCTTCCACATCCCATTCCCATGTCGCTAGCCCTCACGACAGTGAGGCCGGCGTCAGTTGTGGCTGGGTCAGGCCAGTGTCTTGAGGTGAAGAACAGGTTGCGTATCTCCCCAAATCACCGAGACACACCCAGCACCAACAAGGGCTGGAAAAAGCTCCAGCAAGAATGAGGAGCCGATGAATCAGCCCCAGTTGCTTTTCCATTCCCCACCATCGCCCTTACCTTCTCAGGCTAGGCAAGGAGTGACTGGAGGGCGAGGGGCAGGGAGCCACAGCAGAGGGCCCAAAGAGTCACATGTGGCCCCGGAGCCGCAGGTTGCAGACCCCTGGTCTAAAGGTAAAGATAAAGGTTTCCCTGTCCAGTTGTGTCCCACTCTATGGTGCGGTGCTCATCTCTGTTTCTTGACCAAGGGAGCCAACATTGTCCGAAGACATTTTCCATGATCATATGGTCAGCATGGCTATACACTAAAAGTGCATGGAATGCTGTTACCTTCTCACTGAAGTGGTTCCTATTAACCTATTTGCATTTGCATGCTTTTGTGGGCAGGAGCTAGGGCAGGGATGGGAGCTCACCCTGTTGTATGGTGCTCAGGTCTCAAACCCAGACTGTCAGCTTTCAGCTGACAAACTCAGCATCTTTAACTGCTGAGCCATTGAATGCAAATTAAGGAAAAGTAAATTTTTAAAAAGTGACATCATGATTCTTTTCCCAGACAAGTTTTGGAAAACACAGGTTAAGTGGTAGACTGCTAAAAGGAAGGTACTGTATGGCATTCCATCTTGTGTATTCTCTTTTAGATTCAAGAATGTGAATGGAGGCAAGCCAACTGATGTCACAAACAGGCAGGGATTACCACACTTGAATGAGATATGTGTTCTTCTAATTAGAAATCTAATCACTCCAGGCAGACTCATTACCGCTGTCTTTATGTTACTCATTTTGGCAGCCTAAAGGACCATGGCAATTCCTTCCCCTAACTTGTATTCAAGGACATCATGTTTTTAATCATTAAATACCTCAAACTTCCACTTTCCCCAAACACTGAAGAACTGCTTTGGAGTAAAGTAAGAGTTCTGGGTCTTCCAAATTCTCACCTGAGAATCTTTCTGCAATTGTTGGCATCAAACAAGCTTCTGAAATCATAATTTTGTTAAAAGTGCCCCTCCACAAAAAAAAATAAGGAAATATCAGACATATCCACAGCATTGTGTTTTCCTGCTCTTCATGCTCATAGAAAAGATGCTTGTCCCATTTCTTAAATAATATTGATTAAAGTTGGCCAGAATGACAGAGAAGACAAATACTGCAAGAGCCTCTCTGTTGTTCCAGCAGAAGACAGCTCTGCATTCAGCTTCAGCTTTTCTTTAGTTACGATGTCAAATAGTAACACAGTAAAATATCAACAAGACTTGAATTGGAGTAAATTATAGACATGGGGAACTAGGAAGACCCTCCCATGATAGAAACAAAACATAAAGTCATACCACATAAGGAGCCATGGTAGTGCAGTGGTTAGAATGCAGTGGTTAGCATGCAGTATGCAGGCTAATTTGCCCATTGCCAGGAGTTTGAATTTCACCGTCTCAAGGAAGGCTCAACCTTCCATTCTTCTGAAATTGGTAAAATAAGGACCCAGATTGTTGGGGGCAATATGCTGACTCTGTAAACTGCATAGAGAGTTCTGTAAAGCATTATGAAGCAGTATATACTGTAAGTCTAAATGCTAGTGCTAGTACTAAAATAGAGATGAATCACTGATATGCAATGCTCCGAGTTATTTGCAGTGTAAGATTTGCTGAGATCAGCTTCAGCTGAACAGTACTAGAAGTCTAGGGGTGAAAAGTCATTCATTCTCATGTCAGTTCAGCTGGCATGGCCCAGTAGTAAGCAATGATGTGCTGCGTTGCATTCCTAGAGAAATTATTAGTTCCTTTTCCAAATGCAGGTCAACATTTTGTGACAGATTTTTTTCTCCTTGTTCCACAAACTCTAAGTTTTGGGTCATCACTCCAAGATACAAGTTTATTATTATGCTGAGAGATCTGTCTTAATCTCAATTCAGTTGGAGGGCACTGAGATAGAGAAGGTTGCAATAGACATTGCAGAAATGAATGCTTAGATTGTCTGACTTGCTTTAATGCAGATCAAAGTCCAGTGATCTCATCTGCTGTTTAACAGCCCCAGTTAAAACCAGAGCTTTAGTGTACACATTCCCCTCCTAGAAAATGTAAGCTCTGAACTCTTTGGAGACCTTACTCAGGGTTTTTTTTCACACTACTTCACTCAGTTCAGTTGGAGAGGGGAAGAGAAAATTGCCTTGCAACAAGGATTGTGTCATAAGCAATATGTTACAAGTTGGACTTGAGACCTATTTCCTGTTTGGGAGAGACTGCTTAAACTCTTGATTTCCCCTGGAATTTGCCTGGTCCTTGCAAACTGTAGATTAAATCTTGCACATTAATCCAACTTTCATATACATGGCTCAGTCAGGATCCTCTATTATTCAGAATTTCCAGACAAAGTGGAAAGCTTTGAAGCATACAAAATGTGTATAGAGCAACAACACACCTTTCTCTTGTGGAGATTTGGTAATATTAAGAGTGATTTATATTCTGTCAGTTTTATTCAAGAGAAATGATATTCTGTATTTCAGCCTTTTCTGATTAACACTGTTTGGGTGAAAGGAGAAACTTTTTCTCTTTCGACGTTGTTGAGCTCAATTTATATGCATTTTCTTTCCTTTATTCCCACCTTCATTTGTCTGCCTTGAAAATAAATGATACTGACAGTGTCAATATTTTAAAACCCTTCCAAGCGGGATACGGTGGCTTAAATCCAGATATCCTGCCAAATTATATGCACTTTTAGTCGATAATTTAAAAGAGGATCACTAAAGAAGGAAGCCTAGGAGCTATTTCAATTGTTGGCTGCTTACCGAAGTGGAACTGAAGTGGGACTGTAGATTTTCTGTGCTGCCAAATGAACCATTAAATGTTTTCCCCAAAGATAACTCAATTTTGCTTTTGAGATATAGGAGGCAATAGATACAAACAACAACACATTTGCTATTGCATGGATTGCAATCAACTGATAACTAATGTCAATGTGTTTTTTTTAATTTTAATTTTATTAAATTTATATACCGCCCTACTCCCGAAGGACTCAGGGTGGTGAACAGCCACAGAATAAAAACACAAAGTATAAAACGTTAATAAATAAGATAAAACTGAATTAAATAATATTAGCTGCCAATTTAAAATACCCCTGTTAAAACCAATTTAAAAACAATTTAAATTTTTTTAGGTAAGGCCAGCCTGTCGGAATAAGAAGGTTTTGAGTTCGCGACGGAAGGTGCGTAGATCCACGATCCTCCATAGCTTCGGGGGGAGCTCATTCCAGAGAGTGGGTGCCCCCACAGAGAAGGCTCTCCCCCTGGGCACCGCCAGTCGACATTGTTTGGCCGACGGCACTCGGAGGAGCCCCTCTCTGTGGGAGCGTACTGGTTGGTGGGAGGCTGTTGTTGGTAGAAGACGGTCCCGTAAATAGCCAGGTCCTAAGCCATGGAGCACTTTAAAGGTGGTAACCAACACCTTGAAGCACACCCGGAAGACCACCAGCAGCCAGTGCAGCTCACGCAGGAGAGGTTATGGATATACTTCTGGTACTGATTGGAGAACACAATAAAACCATTGGCTGACTAAAATAGTAAGAAATAATAACTATTCTGGAAAAAAGGAAACTTCTTGTATAATAGTAAGAATTATAATAAATATTAGCAAATTATTTTTTCATTCTACAAAGCAGATAATGTTTATTTGGGCTAAATATGAACTGTGCTGTAACCATAGAGATTCTCAGAATGGTGTATATAGTAAATTTTTCCTTAAGCATTCAGAGAAGAGAGGTACATAGGTTACATTATGTCAAAACTGTCAACATGTTTAAGCTCAGACCCAAATATAAGAAATTAATATTTTGTGTATTGGATTTATCTATCTATCTATCTATCTATCTATCTATCTATCTATCTATCTATCTATCTATCTATCTATCCATCCATCCATCC
>JANHGD010001714.1:258699-280016 GCA_027560375.1 Imantodes cenchoa
GCCGCGCTTCTTTTCTCCTCTCCCAGCCCTCCCCCCCCCCCCGAAATATTTATTTTTCTTGCTCTTTTGTCGCCTTAGGGTGATATTGCTATTTTTTTTTTCCAGATAGCGTGGCTTTGTTTAAACGCAGTGCTATATTTTTCATACACTGTTTTTTTGCTTGCTTATTTTTTTCCTTTCCTGGTTTTGCTGTTTTCATTCTTAGGTGCTTTTAACATTCCACCTTATCTTTATGGGGCCTGTTTTGCCCATTGTGCTCTTTGCAGCCATCTAATGAACTTCTCTCTCCCTCTGTGTATACATTACCTTTTTCAAAGATACTGGAGGTCTGCAGTGAACAGCCAGTTTAATAGACATCAAAATCAGGCACATCAGAGTCAGTATAACAATCTCAGATTTCAATGTTCACTTTTGAAAAATACTTCAGTATTGGCCAAAGTTAGGCAAGTATAGATTTTTCTGCATTGATTTTATGCTTTACCAATATAAGAACATTATTACAATTCCAAAGTCACTAAGTCTAATAGGATAGAGGAGAAAAACAGGAATAATATACAGTGGAGTGTTTATAATCATGTTATCACCGTGGAATGTTAATTTTTAGCTATCCTTTAATGATAAATCTAGTGCTTAAATAAAAAGTTCTAATAGTTTTATGTCTTATTGCTTGTGCTAATGTACTTTTATGTTTAAATATTAAACTATTATGTATCTTTTAAAGTGTATAGTTCTTGTGATATTCCACATGTAGAATTCATTAGATGCTTAGGTCTTAATATTTACTATTTTTAAAATAAGATGACTTATTTTATATATTTAATTTATTGTTATTTTATTTCATTGCTAACAGAGACCTAAAGGACAGGGAAATAAAGGTAAGATGATTTTTCTTTTTTTACAATCCCAGTTAATCAGTATAATTATTTAATTAAACTGAAAAAAGTCTATAGGGACTGAGGATATTCATTTGTTTGACAACTTTTATTGATACAGTTAATGATTCATTAGGCTACACCAATGAAATTCTGCAATTTTGTTTGCATTTCTAATAAACTTGAATTACCTGAATGTTTTGCCATTTTCTTTATTTCTGCCATCAGAACAAATAGGACTATTCAACTGTTCAAATGACGTAGATTCTTTATTATTTTCTTTTGCCCATTGATTTTTCAGTTCATATATTAAGTGTCTCAAGTACAGTTCAACTTTAGGTTTGCTGTAGTTACATATTTTTGCAGTTCATCTTAGCATGTAAATGTTTGTCTTAGATGCTAAGAGGAATTAAATTAATTTAAGGAAGTTCATAAAAAGATTTTCATTTCCTTTTCATTCCATTCCTTGAAAGCTCAGGAGGGAAGGCCTTTAGATTCAGCAGGAAGATGTGAGGTAGAGTTTTTAAATTTCAAAAGAAGTGGGAAACATAGCCTGGATACATAGGCTGGTTTTTTGCTTGGTTTGGAAAGGGAGTTTTTCTCCCTTTATGCATTTCACAATGATCAGGATATATCTAAAGTTGAGTGTTTTGAGGAAGAATGATGGAGGTTTTGTAATTTCAGGGAGAGAAGACAATGGGAAAACTGTTTAAATCTATTTTTTAAGCTAACTTACAATTTAAAACTTTCGTTTTTAAAAATAGCATTCCAAAGACTTCTCTGGTGATTTGGTACAGTTGTCAAGTTTTTTTTCTGATAGCTTAAGTAAGCCATTTTTGTTCTTTTTATTTTTTTTTTGTGGATGACCACTGTCAACGTTTATCCCTGAATTCTAGTAACTAAAGCCTGTGCATGGGTTTGGCCCTGTGTAGATAAAAAGGCTAGAAAAATCTTGCATAAACATTTAAGAATATATTCATAGTCTACTGTGTCAACCAAAACTGTGATATAAGTGTCCACATCACTGAAATGATAAATTCCAACAGGGTTTGTTATCTGTGACATTTCTTCCAGTTCTTTGCCAATAGTTCTTTAGAACTATTAAAATCGATAGCATCCATCACAATGAAACACTTTTAAGTTTGAAGGATGAAACGAAGAAATGATTGTGATACCTTTTTTCAGGAATATACTCAGTTATTTCAGTTTGGCTTATTTTTCAGCACAAGGATATATAAATGTATTGTTTAAACATCTCCACATCTGAGAAGTAAACAAATAATTTCTCTAAATTTCCTATATTCCATACTTCTTGTTTTAAAGATTATTCCCCAAAGGATTTATATAAGTTTAAAAAACATCACAAAACTGTAAAAAAAAAACCTCATTAAAATAACATCAAATAGTAAGAAAGATGTGATGCCTAAAAGTGTTATGAAACATTAGAAAGTTTTATAAATTTATTTATGCAAAAGATACACATGCTGATAGTATTTTAGGAAATATTTTGGATATGGATTAAAGTACAGGGATTGAGGCAATGAATTGAAAGCAAAGCTGTGTATTTTGTCTTTTCAGACACTGGTAATTGAACTGAATAAATTAAAACACTGTTAGTAATATGGTTATACACAGTTTATAATATCATAAATTAAGATGGCAACTAGTAATATTCTACTTTCAATTGTTCATGGTTTATGACAAGATCTTGGCAGTTTATAATTATTATAACTCTGCACCTACGTGTACAGCTCATTTACAAGTAAAAGACCTAAATATATTAAAATGAGTTACTGGTTTCATTATACTTTATATAATTATTTGCTTTTAATAATTGATTAAAAATAAATCTATAGAATCAATGTCAGATTGCTTATATTAAAATTCTCAATAAAATCCTAAAATGTCTGTTACTCTGATATTGCATTGCACAGAACATTTGGTTTTAATTTTTAAAATAAATTGCTAATAGAAGTAAAACCCATTATTTATTTAGTGTTTATTCAGTTTATAAGCCACTTCAATTATTGAGGTAACTATGGTTGATTACAATATATTAAAGCAATAAACCAAGGAGCAAACAAGATTTTTTTTAATTATATTTTTTACTACATTATGGAAAGAAATACCAAGAACTAAGAAATACACTGTATTTATTTGTATTTGTAGTTCTTTTAAATTACTTTTAAATAGCCATGACTGAACTTCATGATGATAGTGAAAATGTCTTTAAGTGAAACAGGGTGCCCCGCCTTTACATTCTACATATATATATATATTTTCACTGAATATTATATTGAATTAATAGTAATTGTGCTTTCTACTTTGTGGTTTAGATTTTTAACAGCTAAATTTCAGTTAGGATGTAAATTAATCAGACTTGTAATATATTTTCTTCAAAATTTGCTCTGACACATACCTGTTATTGATTTGATATTTTTACAAAATATGTTTCAGTTCTTATGAGCTAGTAGCATATGTTTCTATTCCTGTTCTATGGCATAGTTGATTTCCTGTAAGGTGAATTACAGGATAAACTGCTGTTGTCTTTCTGTGAAATACATGGTAGAGAATTTTGCCTTTCTCTAAAAATTGTATCGCACATTTACATCTTTTTCTTTTGCTTACTCTGTCAGATATTCTATTAGAATGAATTGTACCAATTTTGGTATGTACTTGTTTTGAATTTTATTAATTTTAAAGTTAGTGTTTGCACTTGCAATATTATATGACTTATATTTTTGGCTTGCGGTTTTTAACAAGCCCAATTGTTTTTTCTCCTCAGTACAGGAGTTGTGCAAAGGGATGTAAATCATGTTAGAAGATTCAATGTTTTGAGCAGAAAAAAAGCTTTTAGGCTATAGTTTACAAACCTGTGTAGAAACCATTTAAGAAAAAAAGTCAAATGAAGAAAATATGATATTAAAAGTATGTTAGAAATATAATTTTAAAGAAACCAATACAATGAAAATGTGATTCTTGAGTGTCCTGTAGGACTGCAGTAAAGCTTATTGTAGAGTCTTTGGTGCTGTCTGAGCTTGGTTGTTTGCTTACAGTTGTTTCATTGCCCAGTTAGGTAACACCATCAGTGCACTAGGTACTGGCACTGATGATGTTACCTAGTCAGGTAGTGAAACATCTGCAAACACAACCAAGCTCAGAGAGCATTAAGGACCCTACAGTTCAAGCATGAGCTACAGATATTCTCTTGATATCTGTATTTATATCTATTTTGCAACCCAAATTTTAGGCACATTTTTCTCTTCTCCAAAATTGGCTATTTTTGACAGAAAAGAGAATACTTAACAGAGATGTATATTACATGGATGAGTAACTATTACAGACCACCAAGCTTATCAAAACAAAATATGAGATACGTTGGATATATAGCTGAACAATCTGTTTTCAATAGAATATTAGAGCAGAGTATAAATATGTTAGCATAATCATTGTAATATGGGGACGCAGTACCTAGTCTGAAAAGTAGGTGCTCAGTTGAGTGGTTAGAGTTATATATTTGTGAGTTGTTTTACTGGCAAGTTAAATTGTAAACCTTAATATCCATTCTGGTTACCAGGAATGCATAGTATAAGCACCAGCTTTTGGAACATTTTTTTCCTTAATTTTAAGATTGGAATTAAAATGATCTAATTTTTATATAAGGATTTGGCAGATTGCTATCTAATCCCTACCTATACCTTTAGTGTGCATCCAGTGTAATCTCACTTCTTAAAGAATTCATTGCTGCTTGTTGCTAGAAGTGGAAACCAAATAGAACACTTGGAAATATTGAGAATATACTGTATATCTGTCTTGAAATTCTTGCTTATGCATTGTGAGATCTTTGTAGAGAACACACAGACATGGAACAGTACACAGGCAGATTATTAAAGCCACATTTGTAGGACCAGTTCCTTTTATATTACAGTTTTTATTAGTTGAAATTCATTGATATTGGCTTTTTAAAAGATCAATTTTTGTCATATACCTGAAACCTGGTTAAAAAGCTACATTTGAAGTAATATGTAGGAAATCCGGCCATTTGTCCATCTAGGTCAATATTGTATCACTGAATTTCAATCAAGAATTTTACATAGTGATTGCGTGATTGAGTCAGAGATTACTTTTATATAAAGCAAGTAGAAATAACTTTTAATACAAGCATTTGCAGATTTCATTTTTGAAATAAAGTTATTGTAGATATATGTTGGGATGTCACTGTACTAGAAAGAGAATTTTAACAGCAAAGCTGGACTTTTTGCTGTTATTCAATCTATTTCAGTATAGAAAAATTAAATTGGCTGCTTTCAGTAAGCCATTCATCTATTCTCTCTCTTACGAATTTAAGGGAAAAAATTGCTGTCATGATATACTATACAAGGCAATTAGATAACTTAATATTTATATAAGGTGCTGTATAACACTAAACAATGTTTAGTTAAGGACCAGATCAGTTCTCTTGTTCTGATGTACATACTTATCCAAATTAGTTTGTTTTCATTAGAGCATTCTTACAAATAATATTTCAGGCTTACCCTTTTTTTCTTGCCTTATATTCTAATCTGTGGCCATAGAAAGTGTAAAGTTCATCCTTCACCTTCTATTTATGTAATGTTTTCCTTTTTTCATCTCTTTTCTGGATAAATGCAGAATGCCAACCCTTTGCAGCTTTTGATTTAGGATTCCACAATACATGCATGTTACCTATTATGATATACCTTAAAATGTTATGATTTCCATTAGATGTTCAGAGTCACGCACAATGCTTTTATGTTATTTCTAATTTTAGTTGCATTTCAGTTTCAGTGCAAAACGGTTCGATTCATCAAAAGGATGCAGTAAATGATGATGATTTTGAGCCATATCTGAGTAGCCAGACAAATCAGGCAAGTATTTACAAAATTATTATATGTTCTTGGGACTCTGTAATAAGTAATAAAATAGATTTGCTTTAATTATCCAATAACAATAAAACACAACCTTTCAAAATGTTCATATCCCATTTATTTATAACATTGCTGCCTTTGGAACATGCCAGTGAATTAACTTTATTTTTTCCTTAAATTCTTTTGCTTAGGATCTAAATATGAAGGGTATACCTTGCAGTGGATATGGATGGGAAACAAGCTTAGTTAATACACATTTCTTGTCATTTTCATTCATTTAATGCTCTAAGCAGAAGATGCATTTTTAAAGTTATACATTCTATCAAAGAGCATAGTTAAATTAGATTTTTTAATGAAATATAAAAACAATTGGGGGGGGAGTTTGAAGCCTTGGTTAATCCTTGCCTGAATTATTAACCAGCCTGACTAGCTAGTCTTAATTAATCTCATGGGGTACTTGTGTTATTTTCTTCTTGTTCTACAATGGTGGCTATTTAAAAAAGGTTATAGACAAAGTTAAGAATAATGAACCAGGATTTGCATATTTATCTGTTTAGTTATTCTATTCTAGCGCAACCCTATTGTCTTAGAAGTTTCGCTGAAATATTATAGAATTTTTTTCTCTTAAGCAGCTGCAAAGAATTAAGGCCTTGTTTTTCGCTGAAAAACTCTTAATTTGCTTCTGCTGAGGTTCTGGATATTTCAGTGTGGCAGAAGTCAAGGAAGTTTTTTCATCCAGGTTTGCCTAAGGCAGAGTAGCAGCAAAATTATGCCTACAGTAGAGAATTCAATGGCATTATCTTCTAGATGTCTTTTCCAACTAGGTCTTGCAACTACCTGGATAATTGTGATTGATACATCATTGCTGGATTGTCTCCACTGCTTTCTGTAACTTCCAGCTTGGGGTTGCAGTTTGATTGCTTATTATTGCTAGTTGAGCATCATAGAAGCAGTATGTATACAATTATAAATATTTGACTCTTGATACTAAAGTACCAATTTAAATGTTATTTAACATGCATAGGATATTTAGATAATTCTGACAAACAGAATTAGAATTTTCATCTGCCAATAAATCTCAGTTGCAGCCAAGTTTTCTGTCATTAGTTTTTGTATCACTACTTCATCAGGACTTACCGTGTGGTACCAGTAATACAGGTAGTTCTTACATTTGGGATTGAAAATTTCGTTGCTAAGCGATACGGTTATTCAGTGAGAAATCACATATCTCATGTCTTGCAACTTTACTGTCAGTGTCTCCCTTGGCTCCGATTGTCGGAAGCCAGCTGTAAAGCCCCGGAATGGTGATCACATAATTGCTAAAATGGTGGTAAACAGCCACTGGTTGTGAAGAACCCAAATGATGCAGCGGTCAGTTGTAAAATTACTTTTCAGTGTAGAGATCTATTGGACACAGTTCCCCTCTCCTCCATTTTTAAAAGACACTAGAAATCATACCTTGAATCTTGTGCAACAATGTTGATATCTCACAAGGGTTTGGTTATAATAGCATTTCAGACATTGTGGGAACTTCATATGTCTTGTTGTGTGTGATTAAATTTTGGCTTAATGTTTTCCTGGTGAAATTTATAGTTAAAAATCTGGAAGATATTAAAATATAATGTTGAGTTTTTTCAATGCAAAAAAGTTCTTTGCGATGTGTGCTTGTGACAAGAGACAATTGTATGTGTTTTTGCCCAGGGAGTAGGTGATTTGAGTGTCATATTTGCACTGGAATACAAGATACGTAAATTCAGCATGATAGTTTTAATAGTTTCAGTATGAAAATTTTAATATGATGGTTTGAGTGCTCCAATAAAATTGCCTTATATTTCATTCCTAATTAAATAAGAATATTCTATGCCTGAAATTGTTCACTCCATCCTAAGGTAGCTAGCTAGCTAGCTGTGTGTAGGTGAGATGATTCATTATTTATACTTCAGGTCAATGTTTTAAGCAAATTTTTAGTTTATGCAAATCCCTGCCATATAAGGGTTCAAAAATTTCTGTGCTTAACACAAATATTACCTTTCCCATTTTATTTTCCTGTAAGTTGGTAAAAATTAAAAATAAAACAAGTAAAATAAACTATTGTGCTTGTTTTATTTTTTTTTGTGCCATTGTACAATAAAATTATTTAGGTCAAATGAACAGAACAAGGTATATAAATTCAGAGGTTTGTGGGTCAATTAAGCTTGTAAAAAGTCCTGTCCTGCCTATTCAATTTTACTTAGTGATGTATGTTCTTGGAGTCTCAAATTTTGTTCCTCCTCAGGAGTAAGAAATAAGTGGTATTCTATAGCTTGATCTCTTATTGCTATCTTTCCGTAGTGAAATTACTAGCATTTTGACATGAGACACAGTGAATTCTAACACACTGAAGATACTAAATTCTTTATTCATATTGGATAAATAAAACTCTTGCCATGTATAGCCTGATTTAAGATGAAGAAAACCACAGGAAGAAGACAGGAGCCCAGTTAGAAGGAATAAAATAAAATGGTATCTGGAATATTCTTAGATGTTGGAGGCGCATCAGTGCCAGAAGATGTGCAAATTCTCTTTTTAGAAAGCCATGTCAGTATAATTAAAATTGTACCACTGTGTAGCAGTTTTAAACTATTCAGTGATTATATTAACCAGGTCTTTTAATGTGAAAATATTTTTTCTATATTTAAGTTTTGGGACATGAACAGTGTTAAATATTCTTAAATTTAGATTTGTAACCAATGAACTTTATAAATGCAGTATTAAAGTTTAATTATTATTTTTCTTCTTCTGCAGAGTAATAGCTATCCACCAATGTCAGACCCATACATGCCTAGTTATTATGCTCCCTCCATTGGTTTTCCATACTCTTTGGGTGAAGCAGCATGGTCAACAGCTGGAGATCCTCCAATGCCATACTTGACAACTTATGGACAGATGAGCAATGGTGAACACCACTATATCCCTGATGGTGTATTCAGTCAACCTGGGGCTTTAGGGAATACTCCTCCGTTTCTTGGTCAGCATGGATTTAATTTTTTTCCTGGGAATGCAGATTTCTCTACATGGGGGACAAGTGGATCTCAGGGGCAATCAACCCAAAGCTCTGCTTATAGCAGCAGCTATGGCTACCCACCCAGCTCTCTCGGTAGAGCTATAGCCGATGGACAGGCTGGATTTGGCAATGATACTTTGAGCAAGGTACCTGGAATTAGCAGCATAGAACAAGGTATGACTGGATTGAAAATTGGTGGTGAAATGACAGTTGCTGTAACAAAAACAGTTGGATCAGCTCTAACCAGTACAGGTATGACGAGCATTGCAGCAAATAATGTGCCTGCAGTTAGCAGTTCAGCACCTAAACCAACCTCATGGGCTGCCATTGCAAGAAAGCCTGCTAAGCCTCAGCCAAAACTTAAACCTAAAGGTAATGTGGGAATTGGGGGCCCTGCAGTACCGCCACCACCAATAAAACATAACATGAATATTGGCACTTGGGATGACAAAGGGTCGGTGGTAAAAGGTCCTCCAATCCAACCAGTACTGCCTCCTCAGACTATAATTCATCAGCCTCAGCCTTTAATTCAGCCACCTCCTATGGTGCAAAGCCAGCTGCCGCAGCAGCAGCAGCAACAACAGCCACCACAGTCACAACAGCCTCAAGGACCTCAGCAACAGGCTCAGCCTCATCAGCTGCAACAGCAACAACAGCTGCAAAATCGCTGGGTGGCTCCTCGCAATAGAGGTGTAGGCTTCAATCAAAGCAATGGAGCTGGGAATGAAAACTATGGTATAGGTGTTATACCAGTTAGCTCTTCACCATCTGGTGTAGAAGTACACCCAGTTTTGGAGAAATTAAAGGCCATAAACAACTATAATCCCAAAGACTTTGACTGGAACCTGAAGAATGGTCGCGTGTTTATAATCAAAAGCTATTCAGAGGATGATATACATCGTTCCATTAAATATTCTATCTGGTGTAGTACTGAACATGGTAATAAGCGCTTGGATGCTGCATATCGTTCACTGAATGGCAAAGGCCCACTCTATTTACTTTTCAGTGTGAATGGCAGTGGACACTTCTGTGGAGTGGCTGAGATGAAGTCGGTGGTGGACTACAATGCGTATGCTGGAGTCTGGTCTCAGGATAAATGGAAGGGGAAGTTTGATGTTAAATGGATCTTTGTTAAAGACGTTCCAAACAACCAGCTGCGGCACATTCGCTTGGAAAATAATGACAACAAACCAGTTACCAATTCAAGGGACACTCAAGAAGTACCCCTAGAAAAAGCCAAGCAAGTGCTTAAAATAATTGCTACTTTCAAGCATACCACCTCAATCTTTGATGACTTTGCACATTATGAAAAGCGTCAAGAGGAGGAGGAAGCCATGCGTAGGGTAAGAGATCATACTACTTTTTCCTAGATTGGAAGCTTGATTATTAAAAATGGAGTTGCTTCTGATCTTAATTAATAGAAATTGATATTTAATACCAACTTAACAGATTTAGGTGAGAGTTATCAAATATTCTGGATAACATGTTAGTTGCTGTCTGCATTAAATTTTAAATATCCTAATTTTAATTTAGATCTGTATTAATAAACTGCAAGGCCAAATATTTAATAGTAGTTATGAGGTTCTCTGTCTTCATGTAAATATTTAAGTTGTAATAGACACTGAGGTGTACAAAAAAGAAATAATTCCTTTACCAGCACTATTGCTGGTTAAAAAAATAATACAAAATAAAAATGTATCAGAAAAATCAATAAAACAGTTTTTGAACTTTTCCCTTTGCCCCTATTCCCTCAAAAGCATTATAATTTGTATCCAAGCTCAGCTAAAGTAATTAATGGAGTCTGAGTTCCCGCTGCCAGAATTCAGCAGGAAGTAAGGAAACAATAGTTTTGAGATGTTTAAGGCACCCATTTTCATCCTTTAAATGTCTTGAATTACACAAAATCTTGAGATTTAGTCTTGCAATTGGAAGGAAACAAAGAGTTCTGGTGAAATCACACCTGTTGGAGGCAGTGTTTGTGAGTTAGAAAACTGTTCTCTTGTGTTTTTCCATTCTTGGATTGTTCTGAGAAGGCTAAAGGAATCAAACTGGGTAAAGCAATACACCCCTTTCTTCTGATTTGGATCCAAAGCCTCTTAGCCATCCGAATTTAACTTTTTCTTCCTTGGATTATCTGCAAGTAAGAATGTTGCTTCAGACATATGGCTTATCAAAACACTTTGCCTTTGTCAAGACAACAGTTTATTTTATTTTATTTTTTTTAAAGACTGAAATTCTGTAATTCATTTATTTGACAGTAAGCCAAGACCATTTGAAAGGTTATTAAAAAATGCTTGCAGCTTTTGTGGACAAAATTGCTCAGGTTTGACAGAAGCTAGATTTCTGGCACACACTAGTAGTAAAGGTGATTGAAGTCCTGTCTTGTGAAATGATCTGGGATAATTTTGAGTTTATGTCTCTGGGAAAGCAGATCCTCTACAGCAGGGGTGTCAAACACAAGGCCCAGGGGCCGGATTTGGCCATGTGGTGCTTAGATCTGGCCCACGGGGCTGCCCTGGAAACAGTGAAGGAGCAGCCTGCGGTGCCTCTGCCGGCAAAAACGCAGCTCGGGAAGGCTGTGTCTGGCCCTCCCGAGCCCTGTTTTCACTGGCAGAGGTTTGCAAGAGGCAATTGCAGCTGAAAACAGAGCTTGAGAGCCCGTTTTCGCTGGCAGAGCACTTGGGCCTCCACAGGCGCCCCCGATACTAGTGATGTTGAGCTGGCCATGCCCACACCGCCCCCAAGGTCAAACACAATCCTGATCGGCCCTCAATGAAATCAAGTTTCACACCCCTGCTCTACAACACAGGTCACCAACCTGTGGTTTGTGGACCACTGATGGTCCGTGAGAAAATTTTGGTGCTCCATGGAGAAATTTTGTCCCCTGGGCCAGATATGGCCGAGAGCAATTAATCCAGTCCAGGAAAAAGAAGAGGAAAGGAAGAGGAAAAGGAAATGAAAGGAATGGGAGAGGGAGAGGGAAAGAAGAGGAAAGGAAAGAAGGAAAAGGAAGGGAGGAAGGGGGGAGGGAAGAGACTACAGCTACAGCTCTGGAATATGGGACTGGCTTTCTCAAAAAATCAGCAAGCCACCGTCAAATAAACTTCAATTATTTTGTAATAATTACACTATCTTTAATAATTTTGTTACAATTAAACAACCTTTAAAGATTTTGTTATGTTAAATAGGTGCATTTCCTATTAATAAAATGGAAGTTCTCTGATCATTGTTTTACAAATGTATTTATCTTTTTTTAAAAAAATCATATTAGTGGACTGCGGGATTTGGGAAGTATTAGGTTGCAGGGGCATCACACCCTTTCTCAAGACTTGCATGCCCTTGAGATAGGGTGTAACATGGTCTTTTTGAATGATAGTGGCAACACTAGGGCTGAAGTCGAGACCCGGGCTGCTGACAGATTGTTCAGGGTGGAGAGGTAGGCAGGTGGCGGGAGAATTGCAGTGTTCCCATTGTTATAAGAGCAGGCTCACTGACAGGCAACCAAATTTTGATCATGTGATTGCAGGGACACCCCAATGGTCATAACTTCAGACACAGTTTGTAACTCTGTTCAATGCTGTCACAATTTTGAATGGCTCCTGAACAACCATTCGTTATGAGAGGACTATGGCTAAAGATCTGGTTACCTGGGGTACTGATTTTTCTTGTAATCATCTGTCTGTCAAGCCAGATGGAATACAATATATCCCCTCCCAATCCCATCCCTATGAGGGTCACCTGATGGAGCCTTGGAAATGGTATCTTGAACAGCCCTAGCCCATGCTGTGGAACTCCTTCCCAACAGAGTGATGACATACTCTGTTGCTTTGGGGCTTTGGAAAATTGTAAAGGCCTACCTGTTCCACCTTGCAAAAGAGGAGGGTATACTGTAATTGAAGGTCGGATTCATAGATGTATGAAATTTTTATTTTTGAGATCTTATCTTTTTGCCTTTATATTTTTAAATGTGCTTCAGAGTTATTTTTAACCACCTGCAGCCTTTGAGAATGGATAACATGTAAACAAAATGAATAAGAAATAAACAATCTAGTGGATCTATCTTCTAAATATGTATAATATTTTAAAGTATTAGACTATTATTAAATTATGTGCATAAAGTAGTGTAATATAATCTTGCAAATATAGTTTAAATGTTTGCACATTTATGTTAGTTGCTATATTTGAAATATTCCTTATAAAATGTGTCTTGGTGTGATAAAGCAAACCTTATATTGTATGTGCTTAATTAAATCCAACCCAGTGCTGATTCTTATTACATGATGTAACCATTGTAGGCTAGACAAGACTTAATGTATTCCTTTTTGCAGTGAAAGGTGAATAAAGGGTTGTTGTCCATTAGGAAGTTTGAAAGAATTTTGAATATAAGCCTAAGATAGGACTTGAATCTTCTTGCCAAACTTCAAACCGTATTTTTGGAGTATAAGACGCACCTTAATTTTTTGGGAGGAAAACAAGAAAAAAACAATTCTGCCTCTGCCTACCAGCATCAGGATCAGCAGCGTCCTCATTTCCACTCGGATTTTGATAACGAACAGCACAGATCTTTTTATCCATTTAAAACAAGCCCAATCATCCTATGGGCATTTAACTGGGGTGGGGTAGGGGATGATTTTCATGGGGGCAGAAGAGAGACTTGGCACCGAAGGCTTCACTCCCAAGACGCCCCCGTCTTCCTATCTACAGTGTAGGCATTGAAAGCCTGGCTTTATTGCAGCAAGGCCCGATAGAGATGCAGCACTTCAGTCCTCCTGGATGCTGCCATATTGTAAACATATCCCAGCAAGCCCCCTGCACCTTTGCTGCCTTGGTCGGAGCCTGATTCCTGAAGTGGGAGGTGGGGACTCATTTGGCAAAGGGGCGCTGTGTGAGACGTGTAAGGCAAGGCGACTCACCGCTCTGCCTTCCCCTTCTCCAGATGAATGAGGCGGAGGGCAGTCGGCTTCTGCTCCTGGCCTAGGAGACGGATTTGGCCAGGCAGAAAGGGAAAGTGAGTGTGCGGAGAAGGAGGAGGAGGGCATGCAGCTCTGCATGTGCATCGGGGAACTGGGATAGGAAAGCATTTTTGGGTAGCAGCACCGCTGGAATCGCCCGCCACACCTGAGTCCCGATAGCAGAAATCGGCGTGAGATCGCAGTTCCCACCGAATCACTGCAAGCTGATAGAACAGGAGATGTTTGCCCGGCGTGGACACACTGTAACGTGTCCTTAATGAATGTGGAAAACGGGACAAACGAAGTGCGGACGTGGCCCAGGAGGAGGAGACGCTATAAAAATCACCCACGATATAGATAACAATTGGGAGGTGTTCCCCCCCTCCCCCGATCTTGTGCCCTGCGTCCTGATCGCAGAAATCGGAATTGCAACAATGGCAAAGCATCACCACGGCTGTTTTCTCCCATGCCTTGTACCACATGCACCTGGACAAACCCTTCTGTCTCACAAGCATCCTGGCAGCGGCAGGGTTCTCACGAGAGCAATCAGCGAAATGGAACTCAAACGGCTTTGGAAGTCGAGAGACATGCCCGCTCCAAACCTCGTCCAAACTTTCCTCCCTGGTCCAAAACCCTTGCTTTTGGAAGGCTGCTTCAGCTCCTGTTGCCCAGTGCGGGCTTCAAGACCAGAGCAGTTTCCTGCCCCCTCTACTCTTCCCATTACAAAGTTTCCTGGCCAGAGAACCACACAGATCGCTCTCCTGGCAGGTGGCCTGTGAGGACTGTTTGATCAGGATTGGGGAGGACGGATCCCCCCATTCCACTGTCTCTCCCCCCAAACCAGGCTCCCCTCTCCCTTCCCCACCACACACGGAGAAAGGCAAAGCAGGAGAGAGGGGGGAAGACACAGGGTGGGGGTTCCTCCATGGTGCAGGCGGTTCCGCTCAACCTGCTAGTGCCCAATACTGGCAACTTCCCCATCCAGGTGGAGCACAATCAGAAGTGGAGGCAGTTCACCGTCCGCTTGAATGCCTGCCATGATAAAGCTGCCCTGTTGTATGGATATGTAGGGAAGAGGGTGGTGGATCTCCAACCGCATGTGCAGAAGCCCAAAAAAAGCATTGGGTTTCAGGTGGTGGGTGGTTCCAGCCAGTGCTGCTACCAAAAAAGGCTTTCCTACCCCAGTTCTGCAGTGTACATTGCAGAGTTGCGGGCCCTCCTCTTCCACAGACTCACTTTCCTCCTGGCCAGATCCGTCTCCTAGGCCAGGAGCAGAAGAAGACTGTCCTCCGCCTTGGTCATCTGGGAAAGGGGCAGGCAGAGCGGTGAGCCGCCTTTGCCAAACGAGTCCCAACTTCCTGCTTTGGGAATCAGGCTCTGACCAAGGCAGCAAAGGCGCAGGGTCTTGCTAGGAAGCCCGGCAACGTGTTTATGAGATGGCAGTGTCCAGGAGGACTGAAGTGCTGCGTCTCTATCAAGCCTTGCTGCGGGAAAGCCAGACTTTCAATGCCTACGGCTATAGGTAAGAAGACTGCGTCTTGGGAGCAGAGCCTTGGGTTCCAAGTCCCTCTTCTGCCCCCATGAAAATCATCCCCCACCCTACCCACTCCAGCTAAATGCCAATAGGGTGATAGGGTTTGTTTTAAACCTCCGAATGGAAGTACGGATCCCCGCCGCCTGGAACCGTCTGAAAATGTGAAGTTTGGAGGCCGTAAACCTCCAAAGAGTGGGGGCCATGGGTAGGTGGGACTACATTTGGTGTATAAGACGCACAAATTTTCACCCTCTTTTGGGGTGTGTGTGTAAAAAGGTGTGCCTTATACTCCGAAAATATTGTACTTTTCCCATTTCATATGTTTTAAAAGCTTGGAAATATATAGAATATCAGCAACAGAGAAATTGCTGAGAATGCATAATGCTTTAGCTACTGTAAGTCCGTTTACTACTGAAAAGTAGTGAAGTAGAAAAGTAATAATAATAAGCTAACCTGTTGAGAAATATTGTATTCATTAACTGGAAAAAATAGTTTTAAGTATGGAAATACTAGATAAGTATTTAACCAGAATAATGTCTCACAAATTTTAGTTAGCTATGACTTTGGTAATTTTGGAAGGAAATCTGGAACATCAAACACACCTGGAAAATATTAGAGTGGGATATTCTTTTAAACTAGGTACAGTTTAAAAGATAAGTATCTTAATTCCTTATCTAAAAATAGTCACCACAAGTGGAAATTCTGAAAAAAAACCTATATTGCCTTGTGATTATATTTGTCTGTGGAAAGGATTGATAGATATTATTCACAAACTGATGGTTATTAATTGGAGTTATTTTAGAGAACACCACGGTACACAGTGGAAGTGAGGGAGGTCAAGAATGGCAAGATGATACTAGTAGCAGTGTGATCAAAGCTTTACCTCTTTTGTATGCGTGTCAGCATTGCATACATGACAAAAGAGAGAGGGGCTTCAATTATCCTGCTGCAACTGCCATTAGGCTTTTTTTGATTTGGTCTCTCCTCATGGATGCTGGTGATTGCAGATCACCATTGTAAAAGCCAACCACTGTTAAATTGAGATTCTTAATATTCTAAATGAATTAACAATATTAAATGTTTTATTCTTTCCGAAATTTTTAGAACAGCCTAATAAAGGCTTGAACTAAAATCTTTTAACTAAATTGCTAATTTTTCTTCAGACACTCTTCCTGTCATCATCTTCTATATGTAAAGAAGGATATGTGTGTGTGTAACTCTGGAACACTTTGAGCAATTTCAACCAAACTTGGTCCACAGATGATTTACTATCTGGACAAAAATACTGTGGGGGGTAACACACCCCTAACACCCCTCAGTGTATGTGTATCTGTTCCAGCATAACTCTGGAACTCCTTGAGCAATTTCAACCAAACTTGGTACACAGATGACTAACTCTCTGGGAAAAAATACTGCAGGGGCAACACCCCTAACACCTCGAGGGGTGTGTATGTTCCAGCATAACTCTGGAACACATGGGCTGCTGAAATGAAAAGGAATGAATTATATCTATAGTGTCAAATCACAGTACTTTTGACAGCGATAGTGTGCATTTTGGATTAAAATTCTGTTAAGATACAGCCTGTTGTGCCTTAAAATGGCTTCTACTGTACAGCACAGTGCAGTTGCCATGGTAGCAGCTTCACAGTACTCCACAAGGTGGCTCCTTCTGTTAAGGGGGATTGGTTCTTAAAACAAACAAACAAAAAACAAAACAAACAAAAAATAACCCCCCTAGGCCAGTGATAGCGAACCTATGGCATGTGTGCCACAGGTGGCACATGGAGCCATATCTGCTGGAACACGAGCTGTTGCCCTAGCTCAGCTCCAGTGTGCATGTGCATGCTGCCCAGCTGATTTTTGGCTCATGTGGAGGCTCTGGGAGGACTTTTTGGCCTCTGAAGAGCCTCTGGGGGAGCGGGGGAGGCCGTTTTTGCCCTCTCCAGATTCTGGAGCTTGGGGAGGGTGAAAAACAGGCCTACTGGGCCCACTGGAAGTCAGGAAACGTGCCGTTTTTGCCCTCTCCAGGCTCCAAGAAAGCTTCTGGAGCCTGGGGAGGGCAAAAAAATGGGCCTACCAGGACCACTGGAAGTCGGGAAACGGGAGCAGGGAGGGGTTATCCGTGCATGCACAGGGAGGTGGGGGCGGGGGGGACATTGAATTATGGGTGTGGACACTCGCGCGTGTGCAATAGCACGTTCAAACACCCTTTCGGCACCTGTGGAAAAAAAGGTTCGCCATCACTGGCCTAGGCCCTCAGCTTCAAGCAAAGAGGGTAAGTTGTATCAGAAAGTACCTCCTAATGCAGATAATCACCTCAAAGGCTATTCCCTCTAGAATTTTTCCCACGCTGTTGGCCAGGGCAATTATTTGACACTAGATATAATTCATTCCTTTTTTTGTCTAATACAGGATTAGAATAAATAAATACCCGGGTTATTAGCTAGTTTGTTAATATAAACAAATATTTAGTTGTTGCAAACCAAACCAATCATGTCATCATACATTTGTTTTTGAAAAACTGACCAATCTGGTTTATTGGTAGTGGAAGCTTTTTGCAGTTGGTTGTGCTAAATACTGTGTTGGGAATAAAAAAAGATTGAATCCAGATTTGACATACTAAATTAAAGGTGTTCTTATACTGGCAGAGGAAATTCCTCATTGTAGATAAGGAGCAGGTCATTGATTATTTTTGTGGATTCCTCCTTTTCCATGTTCCTTATTTTCATAGATGATCCCTACATTTCCAGATTTTGGGAGGCTACAGGGGAAGGAGGTTGTTTTGCCTTCCAACTATGAGGTATTTCAGTTTGCAGATAAGTGCTCTGAATAATTTTGATACATAATGAAAATAAGAATTCAGGGCTCAGAGAAAATAAAACTAGTCTTGAAAAGAAAGTTTGTGCAAATATTTTTTTTCTGAATATGTGGATAAAATGGGAGATGCTTTTTCCCATTGTTTTGCTAGCTAACAAATGACCCTTTGGAATGAGAAGCTTTTTTAATAGAATACCACCTTTTGAATCCCAATCTGTTAACACATACACCTTTTAATAAGCTTTTAAATTGCTATCTAAGAAAATATTTTATAATATTTGGTATCACCCATATCTGTGTTGCTCAGTAAAAAATAAACAGCGCCCTATATATATAATTGAAAGAAACCCGAATTCATGATTGAAAAATGCTTAATAAAAATTGGTTTCAACTAGATACTTGGTTAACAGTTGCAACCTAGGCACCTTTTACTGAAAAGTATGTATTGACTATATTTTACGTTCAATATGAGTACATTATGCAATAAACAGCATAGGTTTAGGTTTTTTGGCTGATCTACTGAAATTATAAATGCAAAAGAGATTGCACTATGTGAAGGTCCGTATGAAGACACCGATTTTTATTTGACATTCTGTAACTATGTTTCATATAACAGACTCTATATTTAAATAGAATATAGGATTAGATGTTCACAGGCTAGCATACTTGTTTCCCTACTGTATTTTTGCAGCAAGCATTATGATAGAATTTACTATTGAAGGAGTTCCCCCCCTTCCAAAAACAATGTTATGAAAAACTCTTGACAGTGCTACATATTGTGAATTATGTTGTAAGATATTCAGTATCTACAGGAAACATGCTACTCTATTAGAAAGACTTGAAAGTGGTATTTATCACACAGGGAATCCCAATGCTTATCTCTGGAAGTTTTCCCATTAACTTTGCAAATGAAAAACATGGAGTTGTATCTAATAGACTAATCTAGTCAATTTATATAATTGGTCATCTCACTTTGCAAACAGTTTAAAATAAAACAAACAAAACCACAAACTATATAATAATAACACATAGCAATCAGTACATAGTAATAATAATAACACATAGCAATTTAACATCATCAGTACGACCAGGAGATAGGATCTAACCCATGTCCAGGCCTTACAAAAAGCCCACAGGGACAGTCTAACCTTGCAAAAAGCCACAGGGACAGTCTAATGATGTTCCAAGGAGCAGATGCCACAGCTGAAAAGTTTCTCCTTCTGGGCCCCACCTAGCTGATAGTAGCTTGAGCATACCCTTCAGACAGAACCAGTAGAAACAATTGGGGAGAGATGGTTTAAGTAGCCTGGTCCTAAGGCATGAAGAGCTTTAACGGTGATAACCAGAACATTGAATTGCAGGAATTGCGTAAGCACATTGGAAGCTGATGCAGCTTACAGAGCAGTGGTGTCACATGTGCCAAGTAACTGACATCAATAACAGTAAATGTGATGTTGCATTTTGCACCAGTTGAATCTTCCAAATATTCTTCAAGGGCAGCCCCACATAAAGCCCCACTCCTCAACTGTAGGTATTGTCAGATATTTCCATCTTTATGTATACAACAATCTTGCTGCGGTTGAGTCTAGCGATGGCCCCATGAGACAGCAGAACTATCCACTTGCTTCAAAGAGAAATTAATTACTGCCAGAACCCCACCACATGTCCCCTCTCTGGAGGTTATAATCAGCCAGGAAGAACATGGATCTAACACAGAAGTGCTGCATAATAACTCCAAGGACTGTGTCCATTTCCTCAGGCCTAATGAACTCAAATTTGCCTCAGATATCCAAGCTGGACCTAGCCACAGTAACTTCCACATGACCTGATCAAGGACAGAGTCTACCTTAGATTGGATTCTTAACATTAATATTATGAAGAGAAGTACCTTTGGTCAAAATATGCAATCTTATATTGGATTGGTTGAGCCATTGTATTAAAAAAATAATGTCTGAATTTAAAAGATCCCTTCAACCAAAAAGAATCAGACTATTAACATGTTTTCAACACAGTTAAGATGATTTTGCTATTTTGAGGATTCAGATTAATGGTTATAGGTTTTGCCATGTGCTCTGACTTTCTGTTTAAGTTGAAAGAAAGCATCAATAAATATTCTGATTAATGGTCCTAATTTGATAAATAACACTTACAATAATGAATACCATCATGGTCTTAGGCCTATACAGAAAATTAAAATGATATGAAATATAAATTACTATGGAAGAGTGGTTTATGGCTTTGATAAAATACTCTGGCATGCTTATTTGTCTTAAAAATATTGTATAGAATTTTCTAAACAACTAGCAAGTTCAAACTTTATAGGTTGGGAAATGATTTTTTTACCAAGGTAATTGCTTTCATGTTTTGACAAAGATTAGTTTGTTTTTATGAATCACTTATAATTGAAGAGTTGGTGTATTGTCCACTGTATAGAACTTAAGTATTTTATAATAATTCTTTAATGATTTTCCTTTTTTCTTTCCTGCAGGAGAGGAATAGAAACAAACAATAACTATATGGAGATGATCCTGCTAGAATTACAACACTAATGATGTAGACTCTGGAAATGCCTAATATGTCTAAGAAGACGTTATTAAAGCTTTGTTCCTGCTTAAGGTGACATCTTTGAACACTTTAACACAAATGACTCTTCTTGTAATGGTTCTCATCAGTGCATCTGCCCTTATACTCTCTCACCAAACACACTTGAGAACTGTAACTTCGTCAAGCACTTTCTGTCCTGAAGCTTTTACCGGTATCTGCTGTCTTTTGTAATTATGCATCCTAGCTAAGGCACAGGAGATGGAACGAATGCAAGGATTCATTAACTCTTTGAATTTGTTAAATACTAACAATTAACCATCATAAGTGGTTCAATGATGTGAGATTCACATTGCTTCAATTTATTTTTCTTTGATGTAGTTTTTTAATTGTCAGGTTTTTTTTTTAGCTATTCAGCAGAATTTAAAGCAAAATCATGCCATATTTAGTCCTGGAGTAAAATTCAAGTCTAAATGTTCATGTGAAAATTATTGTAGTAAACTTTTAATATGGCAAAGCAACTTTGAGCTACAGTTTAGCCAAATGAATTATAAAATTCATGAAATTATATTTAGAATGTCATTTCCCTTGTTTCAAACTGTTTGGTGTAGAGAATATTAATATATGCAGCTTGGTGGGCCGCACCAGTTAATGCACATTTCTCCCCCCCCC
>JANHGD010001714.1:281716-293426 GCA_027560375.1 Imantodes cenchoa
TAGTTTCACTTTCTTTTTAGCACGTGGGCCTGTCTGCAGCCTCAATCAGCTGCTGGTCGGGAGTTCCAATAATCAGTTGCTTGTGTTAATCAGGCTCTGTGCTGTTTGCTGCAAGGAGGTAAATTGCTGGGAGCCAGAGGTCAAAGGGTGGGGGTAGCTGGGTGGGGCTACATTCAGTGTATAAGATGCACTCAAGTTTTCACCCTCTTTTGGGGGGTAAAAAGGTGCGTCTTATACTCAGAAAAATACGGTATATATAAGTTGTGTAGATGTCAGTTTCGATTAAAAAGGCTTTATTTTTGCCCTTATGCTTGAAGGCAACCTTGTACAGGTAGTTCTCATCTCACAACCATTTGTTTAGCAAGTGTCTGAAGTTAAAACATCAGTGAAAAAAGTGACTTACAACCAGTCCTCACACTTACAGCCATTGGACCATCCCCACAGTCACATGATCAAAATTCGGACATTGGCAACTGCCAGCAGGTATTTTATAATGATGTCGTCATTTGCAACCTTCCGACCAGCCTCCAGCTGCAAAGTCAATGGGAGAAATGAGATTAATGACGGACCATTGCAGTGATTTTCTCAATAAATCATAAAATCAGGTGCAACTCACTTAACAGTTTCCTTGCTCAGCAGTAGAAATTCTGGTTCCCATTATAGTCATAAGTTGTGGACTACGTGTACATATTAAATGTATTGTCCAAGTCAGTAGCTTTACTTTTAGAAGAATCTTATGTAAGAAAGGGAAAGAGAAATCATGTCATTCCAACTGGTTGCTCTCTGCTCAATGCTGCCAAAGATTCTGCCGGGTTGAGCTTGCCTTAGCAGAAGAAAGGGTAATTGCACAGTATATCACACGAGTGAATCTAAAGCTGCTTCCAGTGTGCCCCCTGCCATCACAGTTCCTCTGTCACAATCTAAATGGGTCCATTTGGAAGAAAACTTCCACCATATTTATTTATTTATTTATTGGGATTTCTATGGCGCCCATTCCCGGCATAACTCCATGGGATTGAATCTAAGGCTTTCCTTTACATGTATGGATTTATAGTACTTCGAACTCTATGGGACTTCCTTCTAATCAAGTACATTTAGGAAATTTAGTTATTAGATACGTATTTCCAAATGAATAATTTAATTTGAAATAAGTTACGTATTGTCTAAATCCCATGCATATATGTTAGATACGTAAAGTATTCTAGTCCAGTGGCCCCCAACCTTTTCGGCAACAGGATCGGGTTTTGTGAAAGACCATTTTTTCACAAATGAGGGAAGGAGAGGAAGAGGAGGAGTGTGCAAACTAGATCCCACCATGTGCAGTTTTGCTTGCCTGCCACTCACCTCCAGGTGTGTGGCCCAGTTCTGAACAGAGCACAGTGTCAATTGATAGTTTCTATTAATTGATGGACCCAGCAAGTATAATTGTACCCAGTCATACTTTATCTTCACATTATGAAGTCTCTATTTTTCATTGAACCATGGTTATTATGTTTATTATATGAACAGAGATCATGCTTGTTGTTTGAGTTAGAAAAACAATGCCTCTGTGTTTCTCTTGATATTATTCCTACAAATGGCTTTTTTCTTATTTTAATAACTGCAAAATATGCTGATAGAATCTTGGATAATTACTTGGACAATGTTGGGGAATAATGTTTTATTGTTTTGCAGTTAACATAGTGGTTTTAGAAGATTTACAGTAATTTGAAATAGGCTATCCTAAATTGCAATATACAATATGAATATAGTAATTGTTTTGAATTATGCAAATTAATGTAAAACTATCCAATGTTCTCAACTAAGAGTGTATCAAACAATGAGTGCTTGAAATGGATTATTCTAATCATTTAAAGAGCCGAGGTGGCGCAGTGGTTAGAGTCCAGTACTGCAGGCTACTTCAACTGACTGCTAATTCAGCAGTTCAGCAGTTATAATTTCACCAGCTCAAGGTTGACTCAGACTTCCATCCTTCCGAGGTGGGTAAAATGAGGACCCAGATTGTTGGGGGCAATATGCTGATTTTGTAAACCGCTTACAGAGGGCTGTAAAGCACTATGAAGCGGTATATAAGTCAAAGTGCTATTAAAAGATTTTTCTATTCTGGGTTCAGAATTCCCTGGTTTCAGCTTGGAAGTTGGAACAATTTGTTTCAAATTAAAATCAACTTTAGAATTTGAAACATTTAGCATTCTACTCTCATTCACTATTTAATTAGTTGAATATTGGTATGATTTTGATGAATCTGAAATCAAGTTTCTTAGGCTTATGTAGCAGGAAATACAAACCTGAGAAGATTTTAGACTTTTATACTTAGAATATTTGTACTGGGTGTAAATTTAACAAAATCATATACTATAATCACACAGTAAAATTGTCTACCCTTATGCTTAAGGTTTAAACTAACATTTTATAATTAAAGGCAGAAATTGCAGAAACTTTTAATGCTGAACTGCATTGATAAGAAAGTGTGAACAATTTCCCCCCCTTACTAAAACAAAAAAAAGGATGTATTTACCAGCAGATGGCAGTACAGTAGGGCTTTCAAATTATGTTAACAATAAGGCTGAAATATTGTATATTCGGCATCAGGTAAGCCATTTTGCTGCCGCACGTTGTCAAAATTAGCATCTGCAGAACAAAGAAGAAAGAAATGAATTTGAAGAGCTCCTATCAATTTTTTGAACATCATTGCGGTTAAAAGAAATATTTATTCACTGTGGAAGAAATGACATGACCCATATGACATTAGGCACACACTGTTTCTGAAGAAATCCAAACAGATTTCATAAGCTGCAGAGTTAATTGACCTAGCAAAGTTATTATTCACTGCCCTTCTTCTGTTTGCTCTTGATAGGCCTATCCATGGATTTGCCCAACTCCCTTTAAAGCCGCCTTTATTTTGTCTACAATATAAAATTATTTCGTATCCAATATAGAGATCATATAAAACATTTGGCATCTTCTTGAGTGTTGTTGGCTAGACACTTGGAGAGCAACATAGTTAAGTTCTTCATGAGTTTACAGTTCTAGTGGTTAAATTGGAAGATACGCTCAAGACTCATCTGGTCAGGTTTCTTTGGGTGAGTTTCATATTTTAAGAACCAATGATGTACAAGTGGTTTGTCAAATTCACCCAACCATGTGTACTTGCCCCTTGCTCTGTTTGAGGTTATATAGTAGTGATGGCGAACCTTTTTTTGCTCGGGTGACAAAAGGGTGCGTGCACGCGCAATAGCTGACACTTGCATGCCCACACCTGTAATGCAATGCCCTCCCCCCCGTGTATCTGCGCACACATGCGCTACCCCCCATACATGCACGCAGGCCTAACTGAAACCTCCAGACTTCCGGTAGGCCCACTGGGCTGTTTTTCACTCTCCCCAGGCTTCAGGAAAGCCTCTGGATGGTAAAAAATGGGCCCAGCAGGCCTACCAGAAGTTCAGAAATGAACCGGTAAGCCCTTGGGCCGTTTTTCGCCCTCCTTTCCTGAAACCTGGGGAGGGCGAAAAATAGCCCAATGGGCCTACCGGAAGTTCATTTCCGAACTTTCAGTAGGCATATTGGGTCCGTTTTTTACCATCCATATGCTCCGGAGTCTTTCCTGAAGCCTGAGGAGGGTGAAAACCACCTCCCCTTGCCCTCCGGAGGCCGAAAATCAGCTGGCCAGCACGCATATGCGCACTGGAACTGACAGGGCAACGCCTCATGGCCCTGATATGGCTCCACGTGCCACCTGTGACACAGGTGCCATAGGTTCGCCATCACAGTTATATAGAATTCAATTCAAGGCTCTAAATATCTCAGAATTTAAAATAAAAGATAAAAGCACTGATAAAACAGAACAGTACCTGAAAAACAGATCAACAAAACTATTCTATCCTTAGTCTAGGATGGGGCATAGTAGGTGGCTAGTTGTGAGTGGTTGCTTTAGTGGTTACCTCTTGTACATTGGGCTCCCTAGTCTTTTTGACCACCGGCAAAGGCATTTTAATTGTTCTCGAACTTTGCAGGAACTGATGAAATATCTCACTACTTTGAATAATTTTAAGTATTTGAGACAGGATATATTACATCTTAAAGAGTACTAAAGAAACTGAAGGATGTGATTTCATGGAAAATGCAACAAGAGCTAATGTTTTCATTAAAAAAAAGAAAAAGACGTAAGAAAGTGAGTAATCAGCTTGACATCACTATCTGAGAAAAATCCTAGAAAAAAAATAATCAAGACCTGGGTGTGCAAATCTTTGAAAAGGAACAAAATTACCAGAAGCTAGCATGGATTTGTTAAAAATAGGCAATGCAAGATAAATCTACTTTGGGTGGAACTGTGTGACCAAATTAATAGACCAGGGGAATATCATGCATGTGTACACTTAGACTTCAATAAGACACTTGTAAAATTGATCATAACCTCCTTCATAAAGTGGTGTGCTAGTTTTGTGTTTCGCTCTAAGATGGATTCCCAGCAGGCTCAGTAATCATACCTGATAATGTACATCTAATGGATATATGTCTACCTCTGGGAAGACAGACGATGGAGTAGTTTAGGGTTTTGTCCACTTCTATTCAATATTTTAATAAATGACTTAAATATGAGGATAAATTGGATGACACAAAGCAGGGAAAGTTGCTAAGAAGAAGAATAAAAGATTCAGCAATCAAAAAGATCTAGATAAACTTGAATATTGAGCTCTATTCAATATTTGAGAAACGATTATGCACTTAGATAAGGGGCAAAAAAGCAGATGCAGAGGTACAGAGTGATGTCAGATGGCTTAGAAATAGTTTGTGTGAAAAGGATCTGATAGACCACAGTGGAACCATGAGCCACCAGTGTGCTGTAGCTGCCAAAAAGAACAAATGCAATCTTGGGCTGCATTAACAAAGGTATAGTGTGACATCACTGGAAGCAATATTTCTGCTATTCTCTGCACTGATCAGACTGTTCCTGGAACACTGTCCAGTACTAGTTGCCACAATGCAAGAAGAATACTGACCAGCTGGAAAGAAGAGAAGAACAACAAAGGTAATGAGTGGCTGTAAAATTAGTTAAAGCACAGGTCACCAACCACTGGTGGTCCATGAGAAAATTTTGGTGGTCCGTGGAGAAATCTTGGCCCCTGGGCCAGATATGGCCAAGACCAATTAATCCAGCCTGCGCGTTACAATTAAACAACCTTTAAAGATTTTGTTATGATTAAATAGGCATTTGCAATTTTGTTATAATTAAATAAGCATTTATAATTTTGTTATATTAAATAGGTGCATTTCATATAAAATGGAAGTTCTCTGATCATTATTTTACAAAGTTATCTTTAAAAAAATAGTATATGTGGGACTTAAAATTATTAATTTGGTGGTCCGCGGGATTTAAAATTATGACCTTGGTGGTCCTTGAGGTCCAAAAGGTTGGGGACCCCTGAGTTAAAGAACTGGGTAGATTCAGCCTGAAGAGGAACAGAGTAGGAGAAGACATGAGACCTGTCTTTAAAAACTTAAAAGGCTGTCAGAGGGAAGAAGTAGATTTTTCTGCATAGAAATATAGGGCAAGAATCAATGGTGGAAGCTTTAAAGAGGAAAAACCAAACTTGAAATAAGGGGGAATTTCCTAATCCTGAGAGCTACTTAATAGTAGAACATCCTGCCACTTCTAACTCTGACTACTCCATTGTGGGTTGAAGCCAAGATTGTAGGTCTGCAATGGTATGAGGATGTCTTCCTAGGACCGTGATGGCGAGCCTATGGTCCGCGTGCCAGAGGTGGCACGCAGAGCCCTTTCTGTGGGCATGTATGCCGTCGCCAGCTGCTCTTCCAGGTTCCAGCGCGGGTTAGGGTTCCAGATTCCGTCACGCGCGCACACACTCCAGTTTCGGCACTCAATGCTGAAAAGGTTAACCATCACAGGGCTAGATTGTCCTTGAGATTACTTTGACAGTATTTCCTGCTGTTTTGGACTACTCTGCTGTATGATGGGGAAGAAACTTTCATTATTTCTGATGTCCTATGGAACAAGCCAGACCAGTTCCTGCCTTCCCCCCCTCCTCCTGTTTTCGTTTTTAAAGTTTTCTAAGTACTGACAACAACTGAAACAACAATGGAGTACATACCAGAGCAATATAAAAACCCAGGAAGCACATCTCAGCACCTTAACAAATACTTTTCCACTATTAAAGCAATGTCACCTATACTTGTCCAGGGAGAAGAGACTACAGATTTATGCAAGTATTTAATAGTAGCTTGCCAAGAATGTCGGCAAGCTTTTCAAAAGGAATCTTCTTTTGTGTCTTTTGATATTTAAAGAGCTGTAATTACAATGGCATAGCTTTGAATTTTCCTCCTCTTCTTCCCTACCCCCATCTCTATTAGTCCCTTATGCAGATTAATTTATGGACCAATACATGTTACAGACAAGCTAATGAAAGAACTACACATTTCTTTTATATTTTGTTTCTTTTATGGTTTCATTTGTGTGGATAAATGCAAAATAGGAAATGCTATAAATAAGCATAATGAGGTCTCTTTCTCTCTCCAATTGTTGGTTGTTAGTGTTGAAGTCCTGCATAATAGAGAGACAGAAAAGAAACAGAATTTAAATGTTCATCTCCATTTTTCCTTTTATTTCACAAGATTAATTTGGTCAATTTTAAATTTTACTCTTGTTTTTTCCCCCTTTGTTCTTTTCCTAAAGACTTATAGTCCTTTTTTGTTCTTCTTGATAACCTATTAAACACAAACTTATAAAACAGATAACTGTTTTCCCCACTTTAAATTGTGAAACTAGAGTACCCTACATAACCTTTTATTGCTACACTGCTTAGACTGGCTACGTTTTGGCATAGAAAATAAATTCCGTTGCAAGAAAGGAATTCCAGTTTTGAAACCATAGATTAGAATATCAACAACTTCTTTGATGAAAGTTAATTTTTATCTCATGAACACTTTTTATGGGCTACCTGTCTTCACATGATTGGATCAACTTACTTTTTTAAAAAATGCTTGGCAAGTAATTAAAGAGAAAGGCACTAAAGGTTAGAAAACCAGATTTGTTTCTGACCTGAATGTTTAAGAATTTGTCATTTTTTTTATTAAAAACAACCCTTCCCAAAACTTTTCTGATAATATCCTTGTGTGTGTCTCTCTCTCCCTCCACCAATAACTGTATGAACAACTTCAATATAGGTGTTTATGTCTGTATTCACATGCACAGAAAATTGAAAGAACGAAGGGGAGATGAATTAAAATATTTAACAAAGTGCTACTATTAAGTTATTTCATGGATATAGAAATTCACTGGGTTCACACATAGCACTAAGTTCAAAATATTCTAAACTTCCTAAAAGAAAGGAATTAATATATCTTCTTTTCATGCAAAGCCAATTCAGATGCTACCTTCACGATGAATTTAACCCTGGAATATATTTTTCCTAAATGTACTGTAACCTCTTTCTCCAGGAATTTTGCAATATATACTGTACAGGTATATGCTAAATATTGAATGATTATACAGATAGCCTTGACTTATGGCCATTGGTTTAATACAATAGTCTTTTAAAAAGTATTTTTAAGACCTGACACAAAGTTATAATTGTCGCTCCATTCCTATGGTCATGGGATCACAATCTAGGCACTTGATAACTCTCACTTTTATGACCAGGTAGAGTGTCATACGTAACATGATCACAATTTGCAATTTGCCTAGCTGGTTTCAACAAGTGATATCAATTAGGGATGTCATCTTTGCTGAAAGACCACCTGATTTGCTTAACAGCTATGGTAAAAATAGGTCATAAAATCAGGTTTGATCCCTAGCTTAACAACTGTATCATTTAGCAACCAAAATCCCAGTCCCAATACATCAAGGATCACCTGCACCTACAAACTAGATTAGCTGTTGGAAATAAATCTATGAAATGAATTGCCCCTTCTCAAGAAGAAACATTTGAAATGAAGTTTTCATCATTTCAGAGCATGGAGTTACAGGCAATGGCTTTTATAAAAATAAACAGCTCATCATTCTTGCATGACACAAAACAAGTTCATGTCTTATCAATATTTTTGGCTATGCAGGCTCTGATTGTGGGCTGAAGTTCAGCACTTACGGAGGAACGCTCCGTATCTAGATAGCCCTTTAATCTTTTTGCATTCATGTGCAATATTCTCTTATATTCTCCAGGTCATGTTACCCCTTGGATCATTAGATATGGGCTGTAAAAGTCTACATGTTCACTTGATAACACTAAGAGATTTAGGATTTATTTATTTATTTATTTTTCATACTTCTAAGCCGCCCAAGTCCCGGAGGACTCTGGGCGGTGCCCAGACTCCTCCGGGAGTTGGGCGCGTTTAATAACTCTTTGTTTCCTTCTAATGATTGTCTGAATTTCTGCAATCCATAGCTGGTAGCCCTTATATTATATTACACATGACTTCCAAATAAGCAAAAGAGGGTGAAGAAAGTATTTGAGATATTCATAATGCCTCTTCATTCATCAGCCAGGGTAACCGGGAAAGCTGCTTGGGACCCTCTTGGTTGAAAAGCAGGATTTTCTATGCAACTGTACATCAGTTGTCCTTGTCATGGACAGAACTATAAATGAATAAATATACATAGGAGAAAGATACTGGGTTATGGCCAGCCACAAAACACCCATTGGCCAGTAGGAAAATAATTTCCTTTGTTTGATTCCATTGGGCTTTTTGTGGGGGTCAAACAAAGGCATTGTCTGCAAATAAACAATAGAACTATCAAGTCGGTTATCTATGCAGATTATCAATCATCCAGGTCATGGTTGTCCCAAAGGTGCTGTTCAAAAGGCAACTGGACTTTGTTTTTTATTTGAAAAGGTTTCGCTTCTCATCCAAGAAGCTTCTTCAGTTCTGATGAGTTTTTCTGAGACTATCAAGTCTGCAATGCAAAATGCATATGACCACTAGATGGCAGAAAATAGTTACCTGCATCTCTTCGGTGATATTTTAGGGTTATCCTGATATAGCTGTCAGGAAAGCTGTTGTTTAATTGAGTTAAAAGTGATCAAACGGGCTATACTACATACATCTCAACTAGATAAAGGTGCCAAGTTGTATTCTTTAGAGTGCAATCTTATCTTCAAACTAGTCACAGAATAATTATTTTTTCTTTGCTTAAAATAACCAGCCTATATTTTCAGCATTTTAAGTCTTTGATTAATTAGCAATAGCTCATTACTGCACTTCAGATGAAACATTTTCAGGTAGATTCTGTTTTGCAGTTTCTAGAATTAGCAAGAATGTATTTATTATTATAAAATATAAGATCTCAGTAAAATATAGACAAATATAGTGTTGCACAAAAACATAAGATTAAAATATAATATTTCGGGCTATAAAACTGAATTATAAAGTGTTTGCTAAAGCAGTTCCTAAATGACATTTTCTTAGATCTAATTATACAATTACTTCTATAAAGTTGTATTGTATGTTAGTGTTTACAAGTAATACAAATTTGATTGATTGATTGATTGATTATGTAGCATCAGGTAGGTGACAACTCCTATTGATTACTTATACCTAAGATGTCAATGTACACGGTTATTCAAAAAGAATTGAACCGATTTCATGATGCAATATTTTATTAAGGAAAAAGTAATACAAAACTCCAGCCAAGTCACTAGTATTCTACTCACAATCAACATTTATTTCCTGTCATACAAGCGTTCAATGTGGCCTTCACAACTTAGATAACTCCTCTTTCACTCATTACATGATGATGCCTGAGAACTGAAGCAATGCGTCAGGAAAACGGTTCATTCTTTTTGGATAACCCTGTATAATTCATTCATTATATTTTTCACTAAGTTGAGCTTTACCATGTTCATTCGTTTTTATGTTTCAAATTCCCATGCTAATTTTGTTTTTGCAGATTTGAATTTTCTTTTCCTTCATGGCAACTTCAGCAACTAGATTCCTGAAGGCTTTAATATATTTGTGTCATAAACATCATTGGTACTTTCAAAGATCATTACTTCTTCCTTAGTACCGTGTTTTCCTGAAAATAAGACTTATTCTGAAAATAAGCCCTAGCATGTTTTCTGTGTGTGCGCGCCCAATATAAGCCTTGCTCCCAAAATAAGCCCTACTTAAGTGCCTGTGTAGCCAGCCAGCCAGCCATTCCATCTGGTTGCTTACAATACTGCTGATACGAGGTGAAGTGAGGAAAGGGGGGGAACTGCCCCATGCGCACATTGGCTTACCTCAGAGGCCCTACTGACATGGAGGGACTACAACAATTAATTAATTAATTAATTAATGGAATCACACAATATTAAAATAATTTAATTGACATTTAATTAACAGGTAATAATCACAGTATTTATTACCTATTAATTATCGTAAAATGAAATACAAAACCTTGAAGGATACTTTAGCATTTAGAAATTAAATAGAAAGTTTGATAACTCAGCAGTCAGTCAGATAAACTTTTACCCATATATCATGCTTGGCAATTCTCCATCTCTTAAATAACCTTTTGATCTTCAGTAAAGGCTTTATCTCAGCATTCTTTCTAGTCATCTAGATCATTTTGCTTATTACTTTTTCATATCAGTTATTCAGAATTTATTATGGTTGCTTTGCAACTTTATCTTTGATCTTTGATCTCTTTAATAGAATCAGTTTATCAAAATCACATTTTTCAAAATATTATTTCCTAGTATGGATTTTCCATTATCAGTCTGGATCCTTAGGTGGCTCTTAACAATTCTAATAAAGCTGAGATTATTGATTTAAAAGTCAAAGTTTGGATAAGAAGCAATTCCTGGTATCCAATTCCTTTTAATCAAGGCATGAAAAAAAAAGTAGTACAGACATGATATTATACAAGTAATCCAAAGGTTAAATGTGTACTCATTTTCTTCAACCACTACATTGATGTGTAATTATGTAATTGGTTTATGGGGGGGGGGGGAAGCTTATGAAGTTATTTTTATAACATTTTTATAATATTAGTGATAGGTTTTATGTGGTATCATATGATAGAATGTTTAGTTTCATGATATCACATAAAACATTTCATTTAAATATATATATTTTTCTGAGTTTTTAATAATTCTTGAACTGCACAGAATTTTTTAGATTGGCGCTGTATATAACACATAAATAAATATCCCTTTTAAAAGTGTGAATGAAATAATTCTCTGCCAACTTTGTTTTTTCTTTGTTAGGTAAGAACATAACTATTTTCATTACTATAAATTAGCATTTCAAAGGTCTTATTTCTACAACTGAACAGTTTCAGCTATGAAACCATCAGAAAGAAATATCTTTATTCTACTATTCAGAATCCTCATTTCTAGTAGAAAATGTAAGAAACAAAATAGTAAATAGCAAAAGACACAAGCAGACACTTTGCCTTATATTGAATCAGGCTTCCATATCTGAGGCAGTGATGTTCCTTTTTATCCTTTTAAGGATGTTATGCAGCTATTCCAACCACAGGTGGCACTGTGGCTCAACTGAGACATCAACAAGGTGGCGTATCCTTTCAGACCGGCAGATTTCAATATTGTGTCTCTTAAGTGTACACCATTTGCTCATGAACCAGACTTTCCAGCTTCATGTGAAGATGTTTTGTTTTGTAGGAAGTTAGCACCCAACCCTCTCCTAGAAAAATGAAATATCCTAGGAAATATTTTTAAAAGGCAGAACATTCTATAGAATTATCTCCAGAAAC
>JANHGD010001716.1:64845-76253 GCA_027560375.1 Imantodes cenchoa
TGGCTCTTCCGGCAGGCCGGCCTGGCCTAGTATAATTAAGGGTTTTAGATTTTAAAGGGATTTTAACGGCCACCAATATTTAATGTATTTTTAGAATTATTTATTATATTTATTACTGTGACTTTGTATCATTTTTAATTACTTGGCTGTGAACCGCCCTGAGTCCTCAGGGAGTAGGGCGGTATATAAATTTAATAAAATGAAAAAAAATGAAAGGGGGGGAAGGGAGGAGGCTTATGTATATATATCAACAACAGCTGGTCTCAGGACATAACTATAATACAAAAATTCTGTGATGAAAACTTGGAGTCCTTACTTATCAACTGCAACCTTTTTATTCTCCTCAAGAGTTTACTTCATTTCTACTAACTGCAGTGTATATCCCACCAGAAGCCTGTCTATTGCAGAATTTTCTATGGTCATTTACAACCATATTTTATTTTAGAAGATAAAATTAGATCTCCAGATTTCATATTTGCAAGGTCATCCTGGAGACAGAAGTTTTCTTTTTTCTTTTCTTTTCTTTTTTCATTTTCTCAATCTCTTGTTCATTTAATGGAAGAAGACAATATACATATTTTAAGAGTTTTATTTCTCTACAAGTATTTTATTGCCTGCCCTTGGAGCAACTATTATTCTTGTGGCTGATTGTTTGCCCCGATAACAATAAAACGAATATGTATGCATGTATATATGTATTTATGGATGCATGATGCATGCATGCATGAAATGCTACGCACTCTATTTCAATACATTTGGCATTATACAAGTGGATTATAATAGCGGTGGTGGGGAATGCTATTAAATGGCAATAAAAGAATGGCATGCCATAAAACTGGTCAAATAATGGTTTGAATGGCCTAAATGGAATAAAAGCTATAGAGATTTAAAAGCCTGAAAGGTAAGATAAGATAAAATAACAAAATATAAAATTTTCCCACAACTTAAACAATAGCCATCAAGATTCAAATGGCACCTATATTTAGTATAACGAAAAAAGAAATATGCTGGCTTCATAGAACATATTGTTTTTCCAATGGCTATAGCAATATAGGTAGTTCTTGACTTACGACCACAATCGAGCCCAAAATTTCCATTGCTAAGCAAGACAGTTGTTAAGTGAGTTTTGCCCCATTTTACACTTTTTCGTGCCACAGTTGTTAAGTGAATCACTGCAATTGTTAAGTTAGTAACATGGTTGTAAACTGAACCTGGCTTTCCCAATTATTTTGCTTGTCAGAAGTTCACAAAAGATGATCACATGATCCCGGGACACTGCAAGTGTGCGACCGTATGCCATAAGCTTAACAAGCAGCTATCCCCAACAGAGTGTTGAAGCAAATAAAATATTTCCCTGTGGAGAAATGCTGGCTGGACATATATGACTGGAATGAAAGTGCAGGAAATCTTTATCCAGATAGATGTCCTAACAGAGGCAAGATGTTGGGAAGGAGAAAGCTGAGTCTTCAGTCACTAAGGTCTGAGGTGGTTCTTCAATTTTATTGTTATTATTATTTAATGAGAGAATTTAGGGCAGGGGTGGGGAACTAGGGTTCCCCTTATGTTTTGTGGACTTCAAGTCCCAGAATTCCTGAGCCAGCCATAATAAATAATAGGTGGATTAGCATGGCTCATGCTAATTCCCCCATGCTGGCTCAGTAATTCTGGGAGTTGAAGTCCACAAGTCATAAAAGGGCCATAGTTCCCCACCTCTGATTTAGGGGATTAGCTCGAGCCATGATATGATGGAATGGAGTGGTAAATTCTGCCTGCCATCCTATCACAGGACTGATTAAACACACAATCTGAATTTGTACCAGTAATCTGAAGGTGAGAGATAAATCTCCAGCGGGAAGAGGGAAGTCAAAAGAAGCTAGCAGGAAGGAGTTGGAGAGGAAGTTGGAGGAAGGAAGGAAAGGAGAAAAAAATGACTCCCTAATCAAGATGGAATTTAGATATGCTCAGACTCCAGGAGAGATGCAGGCTGCAGGGGGATTCAAGACCATCAAATCTTTACGATAAAAATCCCTGTCATGGAAGACAATGCAGCATGAGATCTGATACAGGCATCCTTGTCCATGGATTCAGCATGGCACAGATATCCAGAGGAAAAGAGAATCCAAAGAAAGAAAACACAGAGATTAACTTGTTATTTTAACTGCGAGAAACTTCCAGTTATTTTTAACTGAAACCATTGAATAAATCTTTGGGGAATTTTAGGATAGGCACCCTGTCATTTTAGCAAAAGTAGTAATATTGTTGATAGACAGTTAATCTTCAAATTGTAGGGCAGTTAAGTCATAAAGTAATTTATTACATTCTAATTTACTTTGACAACAAATGCAGGACAGACTGGAAAACTATAAATTGGTTTATATGCCAATTTAACTGAATTCTACTTCCTTAAGAGGATTTCTTTCTACATTTGTCATATTAATAACAAAAAATAAAAATAAAAATTGAGGTTTCTCTATTTTGTCTGATCAATAGATAAATATTCAGAATACAATCCCACTAGAGAAATTGAGCAACCAAGTTTCAATTCTACAACAGAAAACCAGTGCTAATAAGAGAAAATCAATTCATGGGTGTTTGAAGCATGATCAATATTTGAAAGAGCAGTTGAAAATTTTAACATACCGCTCCTAAATAAGAACAACAACAACAATATTGTGGCCAAGAATGATGAAAGGAACATCAAAATAATTGTGCCAAATTACTAAAATAACGCACAATCAGCTGAAGAGTGGGAAATTGCTGTATGGTTCCCACAGGTCCAAACTAAGAACTGGATTTAGACTTCCACTTCATTTTAAATTAATTTCATTTGAGAAGGCTAATTTGCATGGGAAATGTAGTATTTTCTGATTACTTTGAATTTAAGTAAACACTAGTAAACACTATCTCTAAATATGCATGTATAGTTCCCATTTAACTTATGTGCATTAATTTAAAGATGATTTATAGCAGATTCGTCCTATATGATTTAGTCTAAAAATCTTTCAAATATTAGTGACATTTATGTGTCTAGTAATAACATTTTACATTGAGCTTGTAGAAGTGGCAAAAACAATACTCATACTGGACATTAGTTTAAAAGAAGTAATCACCTATTTTGACAAACACGGAATTACCAAGTCACGACATATGCATGAATAACAAACTCATATTATTATCAGTGTCAGGAAAGTATGAAATATTTATAACAGATAATTTTATGATTTTTAATTTAAAAACATAACTAACATAAAAGATATTCTGGATTTGACCAAATTTCCCTCCCCTCTCTCTATGTATATTAAATTGTTCCTTGTAGTAGTATCCTTGCTGCAATTCATTTTTCAGAAATTTGTGCCTAGAGGACTCTTGATAGAGAGAGGGAAGAAGCATGGAGATTGGAAGAAGGAAAATAAGAAAATTCAGGAAATAAAGAGCATGATGTCAATAAAGGAGCAATTTCTTTGTCATGAAACTTCTATATGAACCCTGGTGGCGCAGTGTTTTAAATGCACTATTGCAGGCTAATTCTGCTGACTGCTGTGAATTCAATCCTGTCAGGCTCAAGGTTGACTCGGACTTCCATCCCTCTGAGGTCAGTAAAATGAGGACCCAGATTGTTGGGGGCAATAGGCTGACTCTGTAAACTACTTAGAGACTGCTGTAAAGCAGTATGGAGCGGTATGCAAGTCTAAGCACTATTGCTGTCATAGGTGAATAAGGAAAGCACTTGGTTGGTTTCAGAGAGGTTCTATAGCTTTTTGACTACAGCATGGTTAATACCAATAGGGAAAAAGATAATGATAATATTTCAGAGCTGGCAAAGCTAAGGAATAATTCCTGAAAGTCCTTTAGGAAAATAAACAACTTTTCCATTGTAACTAATGGTGCTGTTGTGGCCCGCCAGCTGCCAGTGGAGCTGGTGGCAGACTTGGATGAGGAGGAGGTTGGGGAAGAATTTGGGCCAGTTCTGGAGCCTGGAGAAGGCTCTGATGGATGGTCAGCATCGGACACAGAGATAGAGCAAAAGGTTGTTCGGCATTTCCCAGCCAGAGAGACAGCTGCCTTTGGAGTCAGAGATGAGCGAGAAGGAGGAACAGCTGGGTCCTGTTCCAGATGTGCGTGTGCACAGAGCAGATAGGAGAGGTGAACAAGGGAAGACAATGAGCCCCTTCGGAAGGAAAAACAAATGTGGATGCTGACTGGCCCCTTCCTGGCTGGGGAATAAATAGGAGGGAAGGGGACCGATTTGGTTGTCGTAGACAACCTTTTGCATTTCTGGAAAGTTTTCTCCTTGTGTGTTTTGTGCGACAAAGACTGCCTTGCCAGAACTGAGGTTTGTCTACTTCTCTGTTTGAACTGACTTAACTTGCAACCTCCCGGCTGGGAGCTCACAACCTTGCATTTATCATAAACGAGCTGATAATGATTATTGTTTCAGTTAACTTCTTGCCTGGACTTTCTGTTGGTGAATGCAGTTAATTCCCAATGTGTAAATAAATTGGGGTTTTTTTGTTTTTGCTTTATGCAAGGAATCTGTTTCTTGCTTCTGCAAAGGTCCAGGTCAGAACAGGCGAATCCAAAAGCTATGGAGATCTATGGCTCTGTATAAATAGGAAATCAAATGCTCTGGTGATTTACGGTCAATTATCAGTTAAATTCACAAGTACAATGGTCAGTCCAATCCATTCCTCTTTTCCAGGGTTCCAAATAACATCCAAAATTAAATCACAGTCTGAGGCAAAGTATTCCTGAAAGTTCCAATTTATTAGCAGAGCTATGTTGGCACATCAGGGAGAAACCCAAATCTGAAGACCCCAGGATTTCTCCACTCAGCTGAAAGTTCAAGCCCTTGTCCACCCCCAAGTCCATCATGTTGACCAATTTTCAACTGCCAACCTGGCAAGAATCCACCCATCTCCTGCAGGTGCAGGAGTGTGAAGACTATCCTTGACTATCTAGAAAGAATTTGTAATGGCTACATACAGATAGCCCTCATGCAATTCGCCCTCCGAAATTCCCACAGTAAAGAATGCACATTAAAATACTATAAAGTGTGGCAGGCCAAAGACCCCAACTAAAATGGCTTCAGCCTGACACTGTATTTTCTTTATCTCCCACAATGGTGTATCTCTTTTCAATACTGAATGAGGCATCTGCACAGACTGCAGCTCACATGCAGCTCCTTAGAAGCATATTGGACAATTGGGGCATTGTATTTATCTGCATTCACCCAGCATGAATCCACTTTATTGGTCGTAATGACTACATGAGTTACAAGATCTGTGAGATGGGCGAGTGTGTGAAATTTGTATTGTTTAAAAATAAAAGCGGCATTCTGGTTTGCTATTCAATATTCAGAAGAATCAGTTACTTTCTACTCAGTTGGATTTCTCATTTAAATAATCACATATAAATTATGCTGGGTGTTCCGTATCATAATCAACAACACAACCTATCCCCATAATGAAAATGTAACACAGGGCATAAGCAAAAAGAAAAAGAAAAAAAGACAAAGCTGTCATCCTGAACAGTATCATTTTAGAATATATAATTCAGAAGTGTTTTGGATGTCATGTGAACACCTCAGCTTTTTACCCAATGGAACTTGGGAAAAATACAATTATGTTAAAGGTTTTTTTTTTAAAGACAAACATCATGTTTGACAATCACCCAATCAAAGGTGCTGCAATATTTTGGAAGAATTTAGATGCTGATAAATTGGACTGCAATCACTACAATAAGAAATTGATTAGGCTTTCCAATTAGTTAAATCAGAATTTGACTAGATTTGTCAGCAATTCTTTGACTGACTTTTATTAATAACATTTAGCTGTACAAAGGACAACGTATCTTCTCAAACTTTTAAAATTTTCTCAAAAAGTTCAGAACTCTTGCATACAGTATGTTTACACCTGCACTGTATATTTATCTATTTACCGTATTTTTCAGAGTATAAGACGCACCAGAGTATAAGACATACCTTAGTTTGGGGGGGGAGGAAAACAAGGAAAAAAGATCTCTGCCTCCCTGCAATTTGCCAAACAGCAAACAGCACAGATGATATGTTTGCTGTGTATTTTTGTGCATGTGTGCCTGACCCATAGAAATAGCAAAGAATTGGAAAAATGTACATTATGGCAGTATATTAATCCCAGAAAGTTCTTAAATGTAGTCACAGTAACTCCTCCCAATTATTTAAATAGATCAACTCCAAACATGACTAAGTCAGGGTTTAACTCAACTGCCTTATCTTAATACTAAACAGGATACTGTTACATTTCAGATTATACTTTTACAGATCTTTAAATTCCCCATCTTGCTTTGTATGGTGTGGAATTTGAAAAGCTTAAACAGCAGACGCAGTATTCTGCCGGTTTGGATCGGTTTGGGCAAACCGATAGTAGTGACCTCACTGTGGGTGGGGTAGGCCCGCCCTGTCCCTACCCCGACTCTATGCCATCCTATTTAGGCACATTTTGAAGCCTCGTGATGCATGCAAGCCATGCTCACATTTTCGAACCATTAGGGAAGGTAAGTGAATACCACCTCTGTTAAACAGTACAGTGAGTATCTACTAAAAAGAATTATGATTAATTATAGTCTTGTGGCTTTCTATAGACTTTAGTTCAGCAACATGCCTGAGCGAGTCACTGAAGCCCTCAGTGACTATTTTTCTCTCCAAAATAATTCCATTAAGCAAGCAATTCTGAAGACATGACTAAAAGATCCATTCCTGACAGTAAAATTAGGAAAGATTTTGTTTTTTTTCTTCTCCACACCATCAGCAAACATCAGCAGTATCTCGCTCTGAAAGGCATCTGGAAAGTATTGTGTTTTCATATTGTCAACCAAAACTAAAAGGTAAATGATTGATCAATTTATTTTTGATGCAATAGGCGTGACATATGATTGACCCAATCTTTATCTGGTAAACTAATCTTATTCTTTTGTTATAGCATTGACATTCTGTGGAAGGGTTTTATTATTCCCTCAAGTGCAATTGTACGCTAAGCTCTTATTCTAAGTTAACTGAAAATATTTGTGGGCACGTCTTTTTGTTTGTGTGCAAGTAAGAGACGGAAGGGGAGAGCTCAGGAGAAAGGAGAAACTCAAAGAGGTTTTAAACATTACAAAAATAATTGGTGCACAATGTAGCTCAGAGCTAGGCAACTTTTCTGTCTTGAGATAGGACCAAGAAAAAAGTCCAAAAGACATAAAATTAAACAAGATCAAATCTCTATCTACTAATTCTGTTTAATAGTAGATCTACTGTGACCCATTCGGTCTCTGAAAATAAGCCCTTGAGCAAAAGACAAAGATGAAATTTAAATAGTAATTTAAATTGAATAGTAATTAAATAATGATTTCAAAATCTTTCTGATATTTTTTGATCGATCATTAGAAACAAAATGTTGTTTTTTTTAATATTGGGCTGTAAAGAATTAACTCATTCAAGGAATGCTGTTGTCTCCTACTATAATTTGTCCTGATCTTAAGGCAACAGAATGATTTGTTCATTATGAAAAATCTTTTCACACAAAATTGAATAGAGCCCTGAATATAATACCTGAAAGCATGGCATATAAATAAGGCAAGGATATCTTGATTCTTGCTACTTTAAATTCATTTGTTCTGATCTCTAACAACAAAATTCCAAAAATAAAATTTAGTTTCTTCCTACTAAATTAGGGTGACGCTTTTATATAATTCCATGTAATATTTCACTCCTTATCATGATTGCTTTGAGAGGCTGACATAAAATTTAAATTATTTATTTTCTCAATATTGATGGAATGCATTTGACTCCTAACTGAGGATGAAACACATTTCTTGTCTTCAATACATTGAATTATCTCTAACATGCACAGTTCTCTGTATTAAAGGAAACTCTAGCTGGTTAAGAACATGAATTCTCCAACTTCATATTATATTCCAAATTCTTAGATGAGACATTGAACCATTATCCTTTGAGAACCTTTTCTTCAGTAGTTCCAAAACACCACTGCCTTTCACAAACATTCTTCAGTAGATGAGAATTTGGCAATAATACAATAGCTTGTAAGATAGCCAGATTGTATCAAAATTAACCATAATTGTGTGTTTATCATTAACAGAGTGGAAAGGCTAGTGACTAACTCCACTCTTATTATTTTAGGTGAACAGGATCACAGTCATGGCAGGCAGTGCTAAACAATACTCCTGGACCCATTAGTTGATGCCTATGGTATATGGAAGACTGGCTTGGACTGGAACAGGAGTAAAAGATAACTTACATTAATTAGTAAATAGAATATACATATACACGCAAAGAGACATGGTGGCTCAGTGGCTAAGATGCTGAGCTTCTTGATCAGAAGGTTGGCAGTTCAGTGGTTCGAATCCCTAGCACCACGTAACTGAGTGAGCTCACGTTACTTATCCCAGCCTCTGCCAACCTAGCAGTTTGATAGCATGTAAAAAATGCAAGTAGAAAAATAGGGGCCACTTTCGTGGGACGGTAACAGTGCTCCGTGAGCCTTCGGCATTGAGTCATGCCGACCACATGACCATAGAGATGTCTTCAGACAGCACTGGCTCCTCAGCTTAGAAATGGAGATGAGCACCACCCCCTAGAGTTAGGAACGATTAGCATGTATGTGCAGGGGAACCGTTACCTTTTTTATACATGCAAACACTAAGATGAAGAATGATAAAATAATGAATTACAATTTAGATTATAAAAAAAATGAATAAAAGCAAGTATAATTTTTTTCCTTCCATTCAACCATGTCTGATTTTGGGAGTTTGCCTAGATAAGTCCCTGCAGTTTTCCTGGCAAGAAAAGGTTTTTCAGAAGTAGTTTGCCATTGTCCTCTTCCTAGGGATGAAAGAAAGAGACTAAGCCAAGATCTCTAGCTAGTTTTGTGCCTAAAATGGATCTAGAACTCACAGCCTCCCAGTTTCTAGCTTGATGCCTTAACCATTACAGCAAACTGGCTCTCTAAGTACAACAAAGTGTTGTTTTTAAAATTCCCAAAGTTTTATCAGTTTATTTACATATTTTAAAAAAAAAATTGAAAAAATTGACAAGCGATCTCTTCTCTATAAGAAGAAACGTGAACATGGAAAAATGCCATGACCTGTTTTCCTTTTAATAATAATGCATGAAAAATGCATCTTTAATTTTAACTTTATCAGATCATCATGGATAAATACGAGTGTACTTATAGAATAATAAATACAGCTTTCCAAAACATATAAATTATTCACAAGAATGCATATGAAAATTCAACAGTTTCTGCAAAATAGTCTCTGTGGAGATCTTCCCATGATCACAGACTCTTTCACTGGACTCATTCCTTATCTGGGGTAACTCTTTTGCTTTAGGTCCTCATAGTTTTAAGGCTAGTTAATTAGAGCATGGATAAACTAAAGTTGTATGAACAAACTTTACTATAAATTCCCATACTTGGAGAAAAAGAAGAAGTATGTGAGAAGTGGCTTCTTCAGAATAGGCCTAAGTTTACTTTTAATCAAAGACTCCCAACATTTTCAGAATCTCTTTGTTATTTTTAATGACCCATTACTTCTTGTACCTTGAATCTCATATAGAGAGAAATGCATATATGCATCATTATATATAATTCTTTTTGAAATGAGGTCCATATGGAACTGTTTTCTCAGCACCATGAGGAAACATAAACTTGTACCTTGAGCAACTTGGACAAACCAAGATTCCAAAACAACAAATAGGCTCAAGCTCAACCCGGACAACATGGAGTGGCTGTGGATGCTGCCTCCCAAGGACGATACCGTCTGTCCCTCCTTGGCTCTGGAGAGTGAAGAACTAAACCCCTCAGAACAGGCTCGCAATTTGGGAGTCCTCCTAGATCCACAGCTGAAATTGGATCAACATCTTACAGCTGTGGCTAGGGGGATCTTTGCACAAATCCATCTCGTGCACCAACTGCGAGTCTTCTTGGATCGGGATGCACTTCTCACAGTCACCCATGCCCTTATCACCTCACGACTTGACTACTGCAACACGTTCTACATGGGGCTACCCTTGAAGAACGTCCGGAGACTTCAATTGGTCCAAAATGCAGCGGTGCATGCGGTGATGGGTGTACCAAGATACACCCACATAACACCTATCCTACGCGAGCTGCATTGGTTACCAATGGGTTTCCGAACGCAATTCAAGGTGTTGGTGATCACCTTTAAAGCCCTACATTGCTCTGGACCAGTCTATCTTCAAGACCGCCTGCTACAGCATACCTCCTTATGACTGATTAGAGCCTACAGAGTCGGTCTGCTCCAGGTCCCGTCAGCCAAACAATGTCGGCTGGCGGACCCACAGGCGAGAGAGCCTTCTCTGTGGCAGCCCCAGCTCTCTGGAACCAACTCCCCCCGGAAATCCGTATTACCTCTCCCCTGCCGGCCTTCAGAAAAGCCATTAAAACCTGGCTATTATGACAGGCCTGGGGCCAATGATATAGTTCGTAACATTTTAAACACCGGCCCCTGATTGCATGTAAGATGGATGATTTTGCCTGAACGTTGTCACTGTTTTTAACTGTTTTTAATTGTTTTTAGATGTTTTTAGAGTATTATTTATTTGTATACATATCATTATGTTGTAAGCCACCCAGAGTCCTTGCAGAGTTGGGCGGCATAAAAGTATGAATAAATAAATAAATAAATAAATAAATAAATAAATAAATAAATAAATAAGTTACTATTGCTAAGTTCAGACTTTGGACTAAACATGAGCATTATGATTATGTGTTTCATTCCAAACATTCCCGCTTCTTTATATACTGAATTTAGATGCTTCACACCCCCTCCCTTCCTCAGTCAAAATTATCATCAGTGAGAAGCAACCTTGACTCAAGGAAATAACAGGCAATAGAGAGAAAACAGCTGCTTAACTCATTCTTTGCATCAGTCTTCACGCAAATAAACAAACAAACAAAACCCCCACCTATAGCCCAACTTACCCAAAACATAACTGTTTTTGTTATGTTTTTATGTTTAAGACAGATTAGAAATTAAAATTAAAATAAACAAGAAAATGGTAAGAAAATACCTTCTGATCTTGATGAATATAAATCACTGGGAACTGATGGATTACACCCCAGGGTCCTGAAGGAGCTGGCAGATGTTATCTCAGAACCATTGTATCGTATCTTTAAAAAAATCTTGGAGCATATCTTATAAAGTTATAACTAATGCCTCCACTCAAAATAATCAAGACTTCAGTTCATTTGGCTGATTTTTATCACTGGAAATGTTGAAAGCTAAGGAAAAAACTGATATGGTCAGACATGGCTAACAGGCAGGTCTCCACCCAGAAGCAATGGATGGAAACTAATCAAGGAGAGAAGCAACTTAGAACTAAGGAGAAATTTCCTGACAGTTAGAACAAT
>JANHGD010001720.1:41531-57669 GCA_027560375.1 Imantodes cenchoa
AATAAGCAATCAGGAAGCAATCAATATTAATATAAATGATAAGGATGCAAGCAACAGTTACAGTCATACAGTCATAACTGGGAGGAGATGGGTGATAAGAACGATGAGAAGACTAATAGTAATAGTAATGCAGCCTTAGTGAATAGTTTGACAGGGTTGAGGGAATTATTTGTTTAGCAGAGTGATGGCGTTCGGGAAAAAACTGTTATTGTGCCTAGTTGTTTTGGTGTGCAGTGCTCTATAGAGTCGTTTTGCGGGTAGGAGTTAAAAGAATTTATGTCCAGGATGCGACGGGTCAGTAAATATTTTCACAGCCCTCTTTTTGACTCATGCAGTATATATATATATAGTTGCTGAAAATGCTATAGATCTGTTTCATCACTATAGAAACATATATTCTACTCAAATTCCACACTGACATTTATAGCTGAGAATACAAACAAACAGTTGAAATCATTTTTCAAAAGCAGGAGTATTTACCATCAGACAGATTATCTGAGTTAAAAAAAATTTCATTCTCAAAATGTTTGGGGACAAAGTAAAATAATAAGTGTATACTCACTCATATGTCCATTTTCTCCTTTACACACACATACACACAGACATACATTACACACACAGGCACACACACACACACACACGCACAAACACACACAGAAAATTTCATACTTCATATATTTTCATTGTTTAATAGATTTTTTTTAATTTATAGTTTTGATGATTAGAAAGAATAGCTTATAGTAATAAGGAAATTGTGATGTAATCTTTTATATTTATTTTTCAAAGATCCTGGAAAACCAGGAAACTATCAGAGGACTGAAAAAGAGCTGATGTAGTTCCCATCTTCAAAAAAGGGGGAAAAATAGATCCAGGACATTACTTTATCTGACCACCCTGACCTCAATACCTAGGAAGATCCTGGAAAAGATAATCAAGCAATGAATCAGCAAATACCTAGAGGCAAACAAAGTCTAATCAAAAGCCCACATGGGTTTATCAAAAACAGATCATACCGGACCAGTCTTATTGCATTTTTTATAGTGACAAAATTAGTCACTATAGTCAAAATTAGACCAGAGGAATGCTGTGGATATAATTTATTTGGACTTCAGTAAGGCATTAGATAAAATAGACCACAACCTACTACTTGATAAGATAGAAAAATGTGGGTTAGACAACATCACCACCAGATGGATTCTTAACTGGCTTACCAACCACACTCAACATGTAGTCCTCAATGGAACTGCATCCACATGGAGGATAGTATGCAGTGGGGTACCCCCAAGGCTCTTTTTTTGGCCTAGTACTCTTCAACATCTTCATCCATGATTTGATGGATGGATTCACAAGATGGATTCACAACTGGCTGACCAACTGTGCTCAATTTGTAGTCCTTAATAGTTTTGGAATTTTACATAGTTTTAAATTTTATAGGGGTTTCAATTATATTTTAATTGGCAGCCAGTTGTTATTTAATATGATTTTATCCTATTTAACTGTTTTGTATTTTATGCTTTTATGTTGGCTGTTCACCACCCTGAGTCCCTAGGGAGAAGGGCGGTATATAAATTGAATGAAATAAAAATAATAAATAAATAAAAATTCTTTAAACAGGATTTGCGACATACTCTCCCTCCCTGCCTGGGATAGGACAATGTAATTGGGATGAGACAGTTCCTCAGGTAACATGGTCCAATGCCATGAAGGGCTTTAGAAGTGATAACAAATTGGCAAACTCTGAGCCGAAGTATTATATGTGCAACCCCAGGGATGCTCAAGGCTGATTGTGCCACTGCATTCTGTACCAGTTGCAGCTTCTTGATGCACTTCAAGGGTAATTCCATGAAGAGCACATTACAACAGCCTGTCTGAGCGCTGATCAGAGTATGAATTACCGAAAGAAGGCCTTTTCGGGATCCAGGGAAGATGTGCCCACAAGATGAAGTTAAGCAAAAGGCCTGTAAGCCATGACTATTTTCCCCTTCCTTCTCATTATAAATAAAATTTGGTGGCAATTTTAGAAAAGAATCAGGGGTTTCATGAGTGATCAGGCTATTCCTCCCTGGGGGAATAGTGTTAATTGTAGAATAAAAGCAACCACCATTCAAATCCATGATACAGAGGTATCTTACTGCAAAACAGCAAAGCTTCTTCTAATAAATGATGGAAAAGGCTTTATTGTAAATTTCTCTAGATCTTGGTACTGTGTTCTTTAGCAGTTTGATTGACACCTGTGGTAAAAACTCATTTTTTTGGGTTTGTGTTGGTTTTGCTTATGTGAACAGAATTGTGCATCAGACCTTATAAAGTGGGGACTACCAGCTGGGCTTTGGTATGTCCATTTTATATACTTAACTTCCAAGATCCAACTCTGAAAAAGGCCTCTGACAATAATCATCTCAAGATTTAGAAAAGACAGCTTACTAGATCAGCTTTCTACAGTAGAACATCACTCTTACATATCTGAGTTTTTCCAATCCAAGGTGAATAGCAGTCTTTCGGATGAATCAGCCACATATTCTACACACTCTTACAACATCAAATTAAACGAGAAGCTATTACAAGGCACACAGTTTCACCTAATGTCTTTGCATGAAAGTGTGATTTCACTTTGACAAGGGAAGGAAAGACCTTTATTACTCTTTTGCTACAGAAAAAGAACAATTTTATTCAGCTTAGTTTGTAATAATAACCTTACCAAATATATATTTTCCCAAAATAAAGTGCAAACTGCAATGTAGTTGTCCTTTGTCATTTATATGTATTGGAATTCTGTGATTCATTTCTAAGTCAAAACAAAAATGTTCTAAACTAAATATATTAGGGGGAAACACAAAAATTTATAGCACTTAGCAATAGCACTTAGACTTATGTACCACTTCATATCGGTAAAAAAAAAACCACCCAAACTCCTTTGTATAAGCAAAACTACTGCTGATCAGAGTTTTACATTAGGTAAAATGTGTTTATTGGGAGAAATCTGTACAAAATCCATACACATTTTCATATTCCACTTCCAGCCTAGGAGAAGAAAAGAAAGCTGGTTTCAAGAGGTTACACAGCAGCCAATTTGGACTATTTGCATTGTGCCAGCATGGGACGCAGCCAATAATATTCATTTTGGGGGTGTCTCTAGCAACAGTTGCTAAGGAAAAAGTGTCTTATAAAGGAGTTCATCATGAGGGAATTACCCCCATTAGTTTTTTGTTTTTGTTTTTAAATGGAAGTCAAGGAAGTCAGGGTGTCTTCAGAATGACTGAAGAATTTATAACATGCACTAACACTGCCTCCAATAACATATAAGTAAAAACAAATAACAAAAGAAATCTGAAATAATTCTCAGGTCCTCTGAGACTAAGATTCTAAGGGTTCATGAACATCAACTTGCAGTTAAACGGCACAACCAAAAAACCCTGATCTCAAATCCCCTTGTCCTTGGCTCCTTCCTAAAACAGTGTCCCAGGTGAGATCGCTACCTGAAGATAGGAAGTTACAGCAAGCAGAATGTCCCCAATAAGTTAAGATGATGAAAAATGACAATACACGTGCAATGTCTCCATGCAAATGCCATAAGGCAATGTTTCTTAGCCTTGGCAGCTTTAAGATACGTGGCCTTAAACTTCCAGATTTCTCCAGTCAACAGTGCTGGCTGGAGAATTCTGGAAGTTGAAAGCCACGTATCTTAAAGTTTTTAAGATTGGGAAATACCGCTGTAAGGACATACTTGCATTATATCTAATATAAGAACTGGCACAATCATATCATCACACTACACATACCACAGGACTCTCTGGAGGTACCTATTTGTATTTGTATTTATTTATCTGTCAATAATGGCACTTTTTTGTCACCTTTTTTTTTGGTCATCTATGGTGACATCATTCCACAATGTAATAGAATTTAGCTGCCTAAGTCTAGTCAGGCTGATGTTCAGAATGGCTCTTTGGCCTGGCATCAAAGGAAATATATGTCTTTATTTTATTTTATTTTGTTAATTAATCATATTTGAGGGGTTTGTATGTTATTTTGTTCTCATTTTGCTTTGTTTTACTGTGGCTTGGAGCTTTAAAAACAGAGGAGGCCAAGTCTTTTCTGGCTTGCTGAAAAAGACTGAGACTATCTTGAAGTCATTGTAGGATATGTTGGTTCAAAGCCAGAAGTTCCCAACTACTTCTTTATAGTCACTGGGCTATAATTGAAGGCTGTTGCAAACCTCCAAGTAAACAAGCCATTTGAAACATAAACCTAGCCTACAAAAATGAGAATCATGCCAGTAATGGTTTTCCCTATGAAAACCAAATGAGTTAAAGACACACATCAAAGGCATAAAACCACAAATATTTGTAGTTATTGATTATGTTTACCCATAAACATGTTGCACTCAATTACAATACATTTATCTGCAGTAGGCCCACCAGCAGAGTTTTGGTGCTATTACAATATCTTTCTTTCCTATTGATCAGTTGCAATTCCCTTGTGGATTGCAAGTTAGGAAACACTCTATGCGCAGTTAGCACAGAGATCTAAGATGGACGGGTTGACTCCAGGTTTCAGGGCATCACCAGCAGTTCCCTTAGGAAGTCAAGTACTAACTCTGAACCTACGTTCAAACTATATGCGGAGTCCTATCAAATTACTAACTGGACATCAGCTCAAAATCAATTAAATATTACATTCATTGCATTTCTCTGGGCTGTCTTGTTATTATTTCAAATAAAAATATATAAGTTCTTCTATATTTCAAACCTTGATCTCTTCATTCAGAAATGAATCCCAATGTATACAGAACTTTGATTTTAATCTTCATTTGGAGGTATTTTTATGTCATGGTTTCAGCAAAGAGAGAAAACATTCAGGCAATTAGCAAGCAAAGTACAGGTGTAATATGGGCACTACTGACCAGGTCTGAAGTTTGTCCCTCAGTACTTTTCAAGCTATTGTGTGGGTTTGGCTTATGGACTGTCTCCTCAGCTGGTCCAGAGGTGCTGGGTGAGAATACTCACTTATGGAGGAGGAGAATGTTTTAGGAACAATATGTTCACAGTAAGGCTTTTTAAGAACCACTAAGAAACCAGTCCATCATAGAACACTGTGGCTAGACACCATCAAAGCTGACACTAGGCAAAACATAGAACAACTCAAAGAAGTAGTGCAAGATTGGAAGATGTGGAGAAACCTGGCTCATAGTTGCCAAGAGTTGGACATGAGTGAATGGATAACATCATCAACACCATGACTGTAAGAACCTTAGGATGTCTGGACAAATGACAGCAGACAGGAGGAGGAGGGGAAGGGATGCAACAGAAAAAGAGCTGTGGAAGCAGGTGAAAGAGTCAACAGCTAACTTGAAGCTAAATAGTAGCAATCTAAGTAGACAGTCCATAATCCGGTACTGCACAATAGCTTGAAAGTAGTGAGGGACAAACTTCAGATTTGGTCAGTAACATGCTGAGGTCAAAACTAGGAATTCACCAAGCCAGATGCTGAAATTACTTCCAGCAATCAAAAGTAGACCCTGTGTGGTTTAGACCTTCTTGCCATTTACCATGCACATCTGAGAATGTTTCTCTGCTCTGGGGTTTCCAATGATGAGGCACTGGGCTTGATTGAAGAGCCAGCATCTTGCCAGCATCTCTCACGGTGTTTATTTTTCTGGAGGGCAGGATTTTTAGACAGGGAAATTTGCCCTGTTTCTTCTTGGCACCCATTTAGCGAAAGAAAGATTAGGGCAAGCTGAGGAGAGCCCTGAGAGGATATCTGCATTGTATTCATTGGTTGTTGATCAGCAGGCACAGCAGCATCAGCCCACATCTTGGAGCTCTGAGGCCATGACAGGTACAATCACAGTTTTCCACATTCAGCTTCATAAAAAGCAGACGAAGTAAAAGGATTCTCCATTTTTGGAATGGTCAGTTCTGACCAAGTAAGCTTTGAATGAAATTTGCTTGTTTGTTGTTTTCTAATGGTGATCAGATCCAAGATTCAGACAACTCTACTAAGTGCCAAGATGGATAAATAGAAATGAGGGAAAGGAAGTGGGTAGAAAACAGATTCAACTTTTCCACTTTTTAAAAATTTATTTATTTAAAGAACTGATCAACCCTCCAGCAGCTCCCTTATAACTTTGAAAGGCTTTGTTCCCAGAGCTTAGGAATCTTTTTCAATTATCCTCTTAGCTACACAAGTGGAAACTTCACTATATACAACCTCCCGACCAAGTGCAAACATTACTCCTTTCTTATTAAGCTGAAGCTGAAATGTTCATTGCCTCTTTTCTTTTCTTTTCTTTTCTTTTCTTTTCTTTTCTTTTCTTTTCTTTTCTTTTCTTTCTTTCTTTCTTTTTTTCTTTCTTTCTTTCTTTTTCTTCTTTCTTTCTTTCTTTTTTTAAAAAAGGGATGTGTCCATGAGAGGAGGGGGCAGTAGAAATGCAATAATTGTCCAAGCCTTTCAAGATAGAAAACCGTACTGTGAAGAAGAGGAGACCTTTTTCCTTTGTACAAAATTGGAAAAGGAATGCCTTGAGACTCAATTAACCAGTTTATTTTTTGGTGCTCCAGGGAACTTTTCACCCCACTCCAGCAGATTTGTGCACAACACTTCAGGCTACATACGTTGAATTGGATATCCTGCACCCTTTCCCCCTAATAGCGCACGTTGTAAAATCTCCCTGATTTCTAGCTTACATATTGCTTTTGCTACTTCTTCCTCTTCCTTTCCTCCTCTTCATCCTTCTCTGGAAAAGCAGAAGTTTCTGAAAGAGATAGCAAGGTTTGACATGAAAAAAAAGATATTAAATTTTTCATTAAGTTGTCAAGACCAAAGGCTGTACAGAGCAGGCAGGAAATATAAGAATTCATTGAATTACTCATCCTTCTTCCTTTTGAATAAGATAAGGTGAGCATCTAGATAAGGTAAGAATTTAGATAAGGTCTCCAATATGCAGAAAGATGAAACATGAGATATAAATCCTATGCTAAGCTTCCCTAGATTTATAGGGACTGGAGCCAAGTTGCATCCAAATTCTGCAACTTCTAGAATTTTTAGCCTGGATGTTTAACTTTGCAGCTCTGAAACCACTTTTGCAGGTCCCAACCCTTTTTTCCTCTTCTGATGCTCTAGTAATAGTTGTGTCCTGGATCTAGCATCCTGACACCACAGTGAAATAACAGCCTGTCCCTTGCTCAACATCCTTTTCAATGAAGATGTCAGCAGGGGCAAAGTAGCAGTTACAACTTCCTATGAGATATCCAGAAGGTACTGTTCCTACAAGCATCTTGACAGTGAATTATTTATGGACAACAGAAGGATAGTGTAGCATGCCAAGTTATTAGAGCGAGCTCTGTCAGTCTCTTTGGGTCGGTGCCCCTGTATTATGTGTGTCTGTGTCCCTTTGTGAGAACATCTATGCTTTCATATCATCACCACTTGTACTTTGGCTGCCTCACTGCTCTGGCATACAGGAACTTCTGGACACATGTGTGACAAATAAAACAGCACAGATACTTTGATCGTACCTTCTAACACATCACTGAGCACTCTTGAGTGCACTGAAATCAATGCTTTTTACATGTGCTTAACTCAGTATCTGATTGCACCCTTTGTGTATTTCATGGCTGAGAAAATTAGAGACAAGTAAGTCCATGCAAGCTGGTGAGAAAGAAATTAATTGTATGAGGAGTGAGCCATCTGCACATGGAACTTTGGAAATGTTTTGTAACACTTCCGTTCTGGAACCATGGCATCCTTATCATGTGTCCTAGGCTACCATTTTAGTCTTTATACTCTAGTGCACAGGTGTCAAACTTGCTGTGTCATGTTGATGTCACGTGATGTATCACAACTTTTTTGCCTTCGCGGAGCTGGGGTGGGTGTTGTCTGGGTGTGACACATCTGGCCTGCGGGCCACCAGTTTGACACCCCTACTCTAGTGTGAGGAGGACAAAGGATTTTTCTGACAGGACAAAATGCAGCCCATCATATTTTTCCTGCTCTTAGACAGTTTTTTAATGTAACCGTAAAAAAAGCAGTTTCAATGAAAGCAATATTTTCATGGAGCATCAATTGTCTTGGCCACAGAAAGAGATAAAATGCAGCAGGGGATGAAGATAAGATAAAGAAACTTACCGTTATTACCTTGCTGGGTCAATGCTGTTGCAGCAGGAAAAATTGTTGTAAGTATGAAAAAGAGTGATGGTGCTTCTTGATAAAATATGTTCTTGAATGGTGGTTATGGTATTGGATTAAGCCCAAAGAAACCCATGCTCAGTAATGGGAACTCACTTGGTGACTCTGAGCCAGTTAATATCTCTCAATCAGGCAAAGGGAAAGGAGTAATAAAATATGACCAGTCCCTACTTTTGTCTGAGATATGCCAACCTAAAGGCAGAAGGGAAGAAGTGGAGCTTACTCATCAAGAAATTGTGATAGTTGGTCACCTTAATCCCCACAATGGATGAATGGCTGCAAAAATTGATGGAGTTAGCAGAGATAGCTAAATTGACTGCTTTGATCAAAGGAAAAAAACCCACAAATACTTTTATTCACAAATACTTGGAAACCACTTCTGAGCTTTGTGCTTGAGGTGGGGAAAAAATGAAATTCTGATTTTGCATGTTACTGATTAAATAGATTTGTTGTTATAGAAATGGTTAGTTTACACCATTATGTAAAAATAAAAAGTTGAGGTTTGATGTTAATGCCTTATTCTACTGCACCAAAGAGAGTCGGAAGTCAATGCCTTTTCTTTCTTTTTCACCTTTTATTTCCCTCACTCTTCTCTTCCCTTTCCCCGTCCCTATTTCTCCTATTATTTACTTTTGTATTTTCTGCTATATTATAAACTAATAAAAACTGTTCAAAAATGAATTATAACAGTCACTGGAAATTCTAGGTCTTTGTCATAGTTAATCCTTTCTAGATTAACCAATATAATACCTCATAAGAAAGGGGATTATTTAAGGAGTATCCCTCAGGTGCCTTATGTTCCTAGTTGGGGTTCACTTGAGAAGCTTTCTGTCAACCTGAAAGAAAACTCTGTTGAGAGCTTCATCAACCACAGAGCATTGAGGGCTCTTGATGGCATTGCCCCTTAGCACCATATACCTATGTGCCAATCTCACAATTCCAAGAGATGACACACCAGAATAAGTACAGTATGTGAACAGGTAGAGAAAGTAGAAAACTGAGAGGGACTCCAACTGCATGAGTCCATGCCCAAGCTCAGCAGACCTACAATGTGACTGTATGGGAAGCTAGGCTGAAAAATGAAGCAGTCCACAGACAAATATATAAGTATCTCAATGCTCTCATATAATATCTGTATTGTGGGAACTTCATTGCTTGCCAATTTGTTTCTAGGTACAGTTCAAGGTGCTGGTCACAGTTTATAAAGTCCTACATTTATTAAGGGATCCCCACAATCCATGAGGTGCTATAGGAAGGGAACTCAGATGTAACGGACAAAACATCCGTTATCTGAAAATTACCCTTAAGCTGATGGAGGAGCCAGTGAAACTAGCAGTGTCCCAGTAGAGCTGCTCATGACCTCATCTTCCATCTCGTAGGACAAGATTATCTCATAGGACCATGATGGTAAACCTATGCCATGGATGCCACAAATGGCACGCAGAGCCATATCGGATGGCATGCGAGACATTGCCCTCTGTTAGCTCTAGCGTGCATGCGCGTGCTGGCCAGTTGATTTTTGGCCTTGAGGAAGGCCATTTTGCCCTCCGGATGCTTCAGGGAAGTTTCCCTGAAGCCCCGGAGTGCAAATAACCACCCAACAGGCAAATTGGAAGTTTGAAAAAAACGCACTTCCGGTTTGCCGTTGTGCTGCTTTTTGCACTCCGGAGGGTTCAGGGAAACCGGAAGTGCATTTTTCCAAACTTCCGGTTTGCCCGTTTGCCCATTTTTTCACTGTCCCAGGCTTCGGTGAGGCCTGTGCGCATGGGCAGCGGGTGTGTGTGTGTGTGCGTGCGCATGCATGGGGAGAGGGAAGGGGTATGGGCACGTGCACGCATGCTAGCACACACACATACACACCCTTTTGGCACATGAACCAAAAAAGGTTCGCCATTACTGTCATAGGACAAGGTAACAGACTCTGCAGGGGACCAATATCTCATTCCTATGTAACTGTAGAGACAGCTACTCCAAACTAAGTTAAGATGGATAGTGACTCTAACTGAGGTTTGAGGAATTTTCCAAGAGTTACTACCTGAGAATCTAATTGAGCGGTGTGAATGTGTACAAAATCACACTGTGAGAAAACTGTTTACAATATTAGAAGGCTGATGTATTTTCTTTTAGTTCCTTTAGAATTACACAGAAAAGTATCAGGGAACAATTGCATCCTATCTGAAGCTGAGGTATCAAATATCTCATTATACCATCCAATAAATGCAAGTTAAAATCACCCTTCTGCTTCCTTTGACTCAAAGAGCTTATCAAAAAGTCATTTAATTCATAAGACTTAGTAAAAGTTTGTTTGGCTTTTTATCTCTAGAATTGAGTAAAGAATTTAAATTAATCTAGCTAATATTAACTTATGCTTAAGACTGGCTAAACATAAAAGCAGAATTTGACACACACCCCCTTTGCAGGTTTGTCTCCCAATAATGCTTTAAATGAGGATTTAATGGAGACTCAGTAGAGAGAATTATTTTATAATAAGGAGATACTAGGTGGTTATTGCAAACATATTTAGTGAGGTTTAACAGGACTGTAAATAGGTATGCAGAAACTGAAGCCTGACTATAGAAACTTACCAAATATCCTCTTAATGAAGCACTTAATTCTGAAATGGAAAGGCAGTTGCATGGAGAGGCCAACTTTATTCTCAGCTGGAAGAAGTGGGTTATTTAACCATTGAAAAGGGATGAGTACAATGGTTATCCAAGTAAACAACCACTTTTGCTTCAACAGCCTCTTCTATATATGGCTGGTTATGATCAATCATCTCTTCCCTTTGCAAAATATTTCAATTAATGGTTAATTGGCTTGAGAAATTGGTCCAGATAACTGGAAACAGATCTAATCTACCCCTTAGCCACTAGTTTTGCAGATTCTTGAAACTAAAAAAATAACATTTATTGTTTAAAATGCAATGCCTATAGTGAAGAAAATAATGGTTGTAAAAGTCTACAAATGCCTAAGATGTTTTTGGAATGATACAAAATAGAAGTCAGATCAAAACGTGCCAGTCCTTAATGGGGCTGTTTATAAATGCTGCCTTTTGCTTCCCAAGTGATAAATTGATGTCTCCTATGGGGACTACCTGTGGATAGAGGCCAGCAATACTTTCATTTAGAAGTGCCGATCAGAATTATGCTATCTTGATGCGTCATTCGTGCAGAAGAATTGGGAGTGGGTAAAATTATGTAATTATATAAAAAGTAGCAGTTGAGAATTTCAGGTTTTCCCTATTTTACATGAACTCTAACGGTTGAAGTGGGCTAAGATACCAGGAAGGATTGTTCTTGTAGAGTTTGAAATAATAGAAAATAATTATAGCTCGGGTTTTAGATTTTAGCAGTGGTTTGTTCTCCTAGCTTGTTTCAGTTTAGTTTCTGAACGTTTCATTACCAGACTAGGTAACATCATAAGCAGGATTTTCTTGTCCTATTCTCCTTAGCTGATAAATGTCTTGTGTACTACTGTGGTCAGTTGGTCTTCTAATTGGTTGTTTGTTTGGAGCTATATTTAAATTCTGAGCAGCTGATTAGTTCTCTTGTTGATTGGTTGTTCATTTGGAGCTATATTGGTTATAGTTTGGTATGGTTTTTTACATATTCATTTGGTGAATCTAGATCAGTGATGGCAAACCTTTTTTTGCTCGGGTGCCAAAACAGCTCACCCATAATGCAATGCCTTCCCCCCACACATGCGTGCACAACCCCCCGCGCTGTCCCCCCATGCATATAGACAGGCCTCACTGAAGCCTCCAGATTTCTGGTAGGCCCTTTGGGCCGTTTTTTGCCCTCCCCAGGCTTCAGGAGGCTTTCCTAAAGCCTGGGAAAGGTGAAAAATGGCCCAACAGGCCTACCAGAAGTTGCTTTCCAAACTTCCAGTAGGCCCGTTGGGTCCGTTTTTTGCCACAGGCTCTGGAGGCTTTCCTGAAGCCTGGGGAGGGTGAAAATGACCTCCTCTGCCCTCTGGAAGGCCGAAAATCAGTTGGCCAGCATGCACAAGCCATGCTGGAATTGACATAGGGCAACGCCTCGCGTGCCCTCAGATGTGACTCCGCGTGCCACCTATGCATGCCATAGGTTCGCCATCACAGATCTAGATCAATAGAATTGTTAATTGCTTGTTTGGTAGAATACCAGGCTTCACTAAATTCATGTGTGTGGCAGGTGTTGGCATGGCCAATGATTTTTGTTCCTTCCCAATCCAACTGGTATTATCAATGGGGTTTGAGATCTACCTAGAACCTGGAACTCCTCCTGAGTGGGACTACCTTCTTGAGAAGCATGCATAGTTTTGCTTCTTTTACTGTTATCCTCTTTTAAAGGTTTACTGTCTGCAGATTAGCAGGGCAGAATCAAGGGAATTCCAAATTGGTATCTTTGCTGTCCCTTCCTGGCTCTGTATTTTGCTTTTTGATGTTCAACTCTGAGAGTTAGACTAATTAATCTTATGAACGAAAGAGTTGCTGGGGAGCTCTTGTCCAACATTTTCCATGGCGTGTTTGGATCTTACAGACATTGGTTTTTTCCACTATATGGAAGAAGCAGTTTGGTATAGCAGAAAAGAAAGTGAGTGTGTGGAGATCTGATGCCAGAATTCTTTATCTAAGCCAGAGGTCTTCAAACCTAGCAACTTTAAGACTTATGGACTTAAACTCTCAGAATTCTCCAGCCAGCTATGCTAACATGGAGAAGATAATGTGGAGAAGCATACAGATAATGTGATGGCATTAGCAGAAAGATAAACTCCCAAATTAAAGATGAAGATGATTTTATCCCAAACACAAGGGTGTAGAGTAATATCAGATGTTTAATACCAAAAAAGTCCGATATTATCTATAATTTGCTTTAAAAATTTGGTGTATCGTTTAAATCAAGTCCCAGGAAAGCTATGATGCAGCTTGTTGTTTTCAGATAACACTTTCCAAATTGTCTTAGCAATAGGTATGTCCTACAACACGCCGCTGCATGTATGAACTAGAAGCTAGGTACCACACTTACAGATGAATGCATTTATTATGGGGAAAGCTTTAGTGAAATAATCAGTTTCCTCAGGTGCACAAACTCAAATGTTTAAGCTACCAGAGACTATTTAACATGCCTTGACTCTGTTGATTTATGTCAAAACTGATTAATATGGCTACTTCTAAGGTCTTGCCCCTCCATCATTCGCACTTCACTGGTCTTGACTGAGTATAAGCAAGAACTCTGACTGCATACTGAAGGGTTGATGAAATGTCATGCAGTGAATCTTAGTTGTCATTTTCCTCCTTATTCTACATGTTCCCATCAGAGGTGGGTTCCTACCTGTTCGGACTGGTTCTATAAAACCGTTTGTAACTTGGTGGCCTGGGTCGCTGGAACCAGCAGTGACCCAGGCCTGCCACATCCCCGAGCTGGTTCTCTCAGTGGTGCAATAAACAGCACCATCTTGTTTTTTTTAGTACTGTGCATGCGCGCCCACCCATGTGTCGGGTCCCTGAGCGACACACGGCAGTAGCAGAATCCAGAACCCATCCCTGGTTCCAATCTAGGAGATGCTCTGAATGTCTTATATTCCAGGATACTGCCAGAAATCTTCCTACTCTAGGTATTTTTGTTTTCACGCATATACTCAAACTCCTTAATATATTTGTGAAATAATTATCAAATGTAATCTATAGCTGGTCAAGGCTATAGTTCCCTGATATTCTGCTAAAAACACAAAAAAAAGTGCCATGAAGCATCCAATTTCAACATCATGGTAGGAATAAATATATCTGCTCAGGAGTTACCGTATTTTTCGGAGTATAAGATGCACCTTTCCCTCCCCAAAAGAGGCTGAAAATTTGGGTACATCTTATACTCCAAATGTAGCTTTTTTGAAGCTTTTTTTCCCAGCCCTAACGAGGTGCTAACGATTTTCCCGGCTTGCAGGATTTTTTTATTCCTACTCCCTCCAAAGTAGGTTTTTTCCAGCCCTAAGTCTTTGTAAGCTTGTTTTCATTCCTACTCCCTTCGAAGATGATTTTTTCCAGCCCTAACCAGGGGATAAAATAATGTGCTGAAGCTGAACAGACTAAGGACGCTAGCCAGATGCATACCTGATAGGTAGAATTCCCCCCCTATTTTCCTCCCCCAAAACTAAGGTGCGTGTTATACTCCGGTGCGTCTTATATGGTAGATATCAGCATCAAACTATTACAGTCTTACCTTTCACTATCTGACCATACCAAAATACTCATGTCAAAGAAGTCGGATAAACTAGTAAAGTTACTGCAGCAAATAAAATCAAGGAAGCACAATTCTATCCCCTTTAGAATCTAATGAAAGGTTTCACCACTAAAACATGTTAGGAAAGGGGTGGAATAAGAGGAAGTACAAACAGCAGTGTAAGTATATCCTCCAGTAAGGAAGTCCAGGAGCAAAAGGTTAGAACAGGGTCAATACAGACCACAAGAACCTGTCACTTCTCATCTGTATCTATGGAAACCAACAAGAGGCAGGAAAAAGAACTGCAAATTTATTGATTGTATAAAAATACAATCAGTCACAAGTGACATTTCAGGAGTGCCCAATACAATCAAGGCAAGTTCCTTTATTTAAATGCTTCCCATTTATCAGATGCATTGAGAGGTCAAGTTCATACAATCAACATTTTAATAAGGGGAAATCTTTTTAATGTAAACAATAATAAAGGATGCACCTACTGTGATCAGCACACTCTGTAATTTATTTCAATAAAAGTGTTCAGTTTAAAGTGAAAAATGGAAACAGGTTATCAGTAGACCTCATCACAATTTCCCTGTATTTCAATCTTTAAAAAAAAAAAAAAAAGTAAAATTTTATAAGTGAGAAGAAGCAGGGATGGGTTTCACTTGCATTTCTTCCAAATTGCTTTCCATGGGAAGAAAAAAATTCTTCAGTATACATAGTCATTATTTAACCATGAAGAGAGAGTGTGAAGAAACTAATGTATTTGTCCATGTTCTCCCCTTCCCCTTCAAAATGAAAGACGAGATCTCCAAAAATAACAGGAATGAAAAATCAGCAAGATGAGCCTGACAACAGCACTATTATAAATTAGTCAATAGCTGGTCCTTGATTTAACCATACCTAGATAGGACCTGAGATTTTGTTCTTGGTGCAGTACAAGAATTTTGTCTTTTGACTTGTGAGACCTGAAAGCCATTTGTCAAAGATCTCAAGTATATGGCTAGAAAAAATATGAACATTAAAATACTCTAAATCTCTAATTATCAAGCACTCAAGCAACCCAGAGATAAACAGATTTCAAATTCAGAAACACCACCATCAAGTTTCTTGGTGCTGATCTGAGAGAATTATAAATTGAACCAGTCATGTACAAATTGAGAGTGTAGATTGGGCACAAATTAATGATAACCGAAACAAAGTGACATTTGATTTTATGAGGGAAATATTTATTTCTTAGCAATCTTTTCATCTTTTTCTAACATCTTGCACACACCTCAGCCTGCAACGTCTCACTCTCTATCGCACTGGAGGCAAGTTAAAAAAAAGGAATGAGAAGGCTCCTTTGTTATGCTGGAGGAAGAATGAGTCTCTCCTTACTTGCTTCCCTGTAAGAACTGCTTTGTTGAAGGTTGACTTGTAGGAACAACCACAGTCTGCTCACTAAGTCTGAAATATGAGCATAGCCTTCCCAAAACAATATGGGACAGATATTACTACTGAAAGCCAGTTTTAACACAATCCTAGCCTGAAAAATCAAGCTGTTCTAATGTGGGATTTCCCAAATATTTAAAACGGTAAGACCTAGCATAAATTACATGAATTTTGAATTTTTTTTTAATTTTATGAAAATTCTGCATTCTATTAACCCTAGATTTATAAGGTCTGGGTGGCAAAGCTCTGAATAGCAATAGCAATAGCACTTAGACTTATATACTGCTTCATAGTGCTTTACAGCCCTCTCTAAGCGGTTTACA
>JANHGD010001720.1:61836-71867 GCA_027560375.1 Imantodes cenchoa
GGCTGCGCGCACATCGCCCTGGTAGGGTGCTGTGCACGGAAACACCCCCCCCCCCCGGAGAATAGCAATAAAAACAAGCGTGCAAAAACTTAGGGCTGGAAAAAAATCTTTGGAGGGAGTAGAAATGAAAAAAAGCCTGCAATCCGGGGAAGATCATTAGTACCTCATTAGGGCCGGGGTGGGGGGGAAGCTTTGAAAAAGCTACATTCGGAGTATAAGACACACCCAAATTTTCAGCCTCTTTGGAGGGGAAAGGTGCGTCTTAGACTCTGAAAAATACGGTAGTTTAGAGAAAATAGGGCAAACCAGGCTGCACTCAACTATCTCTTCTAGCATTGTCTTATCCTGTTTCACATCTGTAGGAAGTGATCCCTTCACTTACTCTGCCAAATGGATTCAAATGTTAAGCAGGGAAATGTGAAACTGCCCCAAAGTCCTTCCTTTACACCACTGAAAGAAATGGCTTGCCCATTTTCTATTGATTCTGGGATCATATAGCCAGAACCACAAGAACCACAATGTGTGGAAATGACCAGAGTCTTGTCCTCCATCCAGCTGCTTCTGTGGAAGAAAATTGCAAAGTTTAAATTATCAGAAAAGAAGATCTTCCCCGAAATTATGTAGAAAAAATATAATCTCTTTCTTTTAAATGTATAACAGTCTTTTCAGTAGAGCCTCTGAGGACCATAGGAAGAGTTGGCAGAGCAAATGATTTTTTTATTGGACTATTATTTGTCCCATTGCCACTGAGCTCACTGGGAGAGGTAACATGGGAAGGAACTGATACAGTCACACCGTCAGGCTGCAAAAGTGTCCTGCAGCAATGACCCTATTGCTTGTGGCTTTGGTAGCATTTACTTGCCTTGTAGTGAAAAGTGCTTCCTTGTAATGTTACAGCCATTTTAAAAAGTCCGGCTGAAAAGAAAAAGGAACAATAAAAGAAATCCTGCTGCATGCATTTATTATTAGATGGAATGGGAGCAATTACAGAAAGAATGGGATGCAGCCATCTGCAGACCCTTGATAGCCAAGTCACAAAAAGGAAAGGTTAGACATGTGTCTGTTGAATAATAGCTTTTTTTTCACAACTCAGTTAGGGCAGAAGATGCTAACGCCTGCCTTTGTTGATATTCTCAACCATGAGCATGGGCCATTGAAGAAACAGTTGAATCTAGAGATTTAATTAATTGCTGTTTGCCCGGAACTTGTGCATTCATTTATGTGGTTCAGTTTTTATTAAGAATGCAACTCTTAGTATTGTAGAAAGTACATGATGGCTAGAGCTGAACTATTTGCAGTAGATTACATCTCATAGACTTTGCTTTAAAAAAAATATGTTCTAATTCCCAGAAACATTTTGAATAAGGTTGGTGAATATGATCTGACGCTGTGAGATTTCTTACCGATTGGGAAATGCCAGGTAGATGTTTACAAAGTGAAAAATAAATATGGTTCTTGAGTATGACTCAGGGACAGAGTCACAGAGCATATGGTTTTGCACTTAGAAAGTTCTGGGTTCAGTCCCTATTTTCTCCATCCATGATAGGAAAAGACAAGTAAACAGGGACAGAGCTGACAGTGATATCTATTTTCTAGCAATCATTTCTAAATGCTTTCTTCCATGCATATTTTTAATTGTCAATCTTTTCAAAAAAGATTGAGGGAAAATAATAACACAATAGCTATCTGGAGCATGTCAGTGTTGTAATTTCCAGCAATGTCACAACAATGCTATGCTAGCAAAGAAAGATATGCTCATCAGTTGCCGCAGCAGACTTACTCAGTTGTCATATTCTGTTGTATGACTGAGAAATGACTGCAAGAGTCCCATGATAGATCTGATGATCTATCAGATGCAAGGATCAAAGACTTGCTATTCATCCCTGTTTCTTAATTGGACATTAGATTCCATCATTTATCTCTCTCCTTTAGTGATTCCCAGGAAGGAAGGCAAAGTGGTTTCACTAAACCTGGATTCACATCAGACACAAAATAAGAGGGAAGACTTCAGGCAAAAAGTTTAATTCCCAATGAATGGAACCAAAGATAGATCACACAATCTGCTGCACAAATGCTGAATGTTCAAAACTTGGATCAGTGATCAAATCATGTTGGGTAACCATACACTAGAACCCTGTAGTGGGTTCTAAAACCCTTTACTACTGGTTTGCGTGCACGCTTGCGTGCCGCACACAACACTTCTGTGCATGCACAGAAGCGTCCTGTGTAGGTGGGCAGAATGTCCCATGTGAGTGGGTGGAGCATCCCATGTGGGTGGGTGGAGCATCCTGGGTGGGTGGGTGGAGCCTCCCACAGCCTGAGTTACTGGTTCTTAGAACCAAGCTGAACCAGGAGCAACCCACCATTGCTAGATCCAACAAAGAGGAACATGAGCAACAGAAAGACAAATGAAAAAAATAAGGGTGGTGGTGGTTGAGTCCAAATAATTTGAAGCTTGTTAGAAGTACTCTAAACAACAAATAAGGATTTTTTTTGGGGGGGGGGGATACAAAAAACAAAAGTAAATAGGTTTGTGGCAAGGAAAATAAAGAGTGAAATAGCAACAGATAATAGCAAGAGGTGTACATAGAGAGCTTTTTTTTTACTCAGCAAAGAGTTCAACAAAGTCTCTCATTATATCTTCAGTAATTAAGTGGTAAAATATGAGCTATATGACGCAACTGTCACATTAATTCATTGGCTGAATGAGTGCACCCAAAGAGTTCTCATAAGTGGTCACACACCAGCTTGGAGAATAGTAACAAGTTAGAATGTTCTCTGTAATGAGCCTTGTGCTCATCTACATTTCTATTAATAAACAAAGATGTGGGGGTTAAGTGGATGGTTATCAAACGTCTAAATGAGGAGTGGCTAACTCTTTAGAAGAAAAAACAGAAAATTCAAAAAGATCTAAATGGGCTTGAACAGTTGACTGGAATTTAACAGGAAAAAAATGTGAAGTCTTGCATCTGCGAGTAAAAATGAAAGACACAACTACAGGATGGTAGAAATCTAGCTTGGCAATAATACAGGTGGAAAATATTTAATGTTCTAGAAAATCGTAATTTGAACATGAACTAGTAGCGTGGTTGCAGCTGCTAAAAATGTAATTGCTGTTTTGGGATGGGTAAACAGGAATATACATTTTAGATTATAGAAAGTAATTTATCATCATCAGCAGAGTTGGAAGAGATCTTGGAGGTCTTCTAGTCCAACCCCCTGCTCAACCAGGAGACCCTATACTATTTCACACAAATGGATATCCAGTCTCTTCTTAAAAGCCTCCAGTGATGGAGCGCCCACAACCTCTGGAGGCAAGCCATTCCATTGGTTGATTGTCCTCACTGTCAGGAAATTTTGCCTTAGTTCTAGGTTGCTTCTCTCCTTGGTTAGTTTCCATCAATTTTTTTTTGTTTTGTCTTTTGATGCCTTGGAAAATAAGTTGAACCTCGCTTGTTTGTGGCAGCCCCTCAAATATTGAAACAGTGCTATCATTCTACTGTACCATAGTTAAGCCTTCCCTATAGTGTCCAGTTATGCATCCAAATAAATTGGAATATAGGTTCTCCCTATAGGAAGGAGACAAGTCTTAGGAGGAATAGTTAAAGGAACTAAATACTGTATATTTAATCTGCAGAAGAGAAGACTGGAGGAGATATGATAGTTTTTACTTATCTGAGGGTTTTTTATATACAGAGTGAAGTGGAGTTGCTCTCTGTTGATTTGAAAGGCAGGAGTAAAATCAATGAGTTGAAACTACAAATAGATTCAGGAGATACTAGGGGAATTTCCATAACATGTTAAAAACATGTTACCTCCTGAAACGATATGTTCTTCTTTACTATTTTCAAATAGCCACATGTCAGAAATGCTTTAGCAGATGTTCCATTTATAGGATTGGGCAAGATGGCAATCTGGGATTCCTTTCAATTATATGGTAATTCAATTAGGGATGATAATATGTGCTTTGTAGGGTTTTTTGTTGTTGTTGTTGTTTTGAAAAGTTGACATTTCTGTGAAGTTGCATTGTGGAATCTTTAAAATATTTCTGAAGACCAATTATAGATGGAGCTGCATGATCTAATATTCAACTTTTTATCATGACATCACAAATCAGTATTTTCTGGCCAAATTCATTCATCACATTAAGCTATAGTTTGTTCCCACATTACACTAAACCACAAAGTAAGTTTGCAAACCACAGTGGCTGCAATCTCAACTCCCTGCCATCAGAAATGTGACCTCTTGGCACATTTCCTTGCCACAGCTGAAAAATATTTTTTTTCCTCTAATTTCTCTTCAGGCATTTTTGTCTATTTCATCTGAAATGCTCTCTTTCCTTACTTAAAAAATAATAATGTGGGTGAGACAGAAATACATTTAAAATACGTTCCTGACTGGAGAAATGATAAAACAACAGAATTCTGCAGATATAACTGTGCTGACAGACTAAAAGGATATTTAGCTCAGATTAGGAGCTGTTTCTTTAAGAGATTGCATTAGGGGAATGTAGCTGGAGATCGCACTCTGAGTAATGTAGTCCATGACATGTGACCTCATCTGTGTGTTCTTATTGGCCATTGAGCTATACCTAGGCAGCTGGGTAATTGTGCCATGCTCTCCCACAGCCATTTTTAAGTCTTAACAAAAGACCATGCAACTGCCTGCAGATGGGAGAAATGAATCTCTTTTCACCTAATGGGACAGATTATGGACAGACAGCCTAAAGAATTTCACCTCATTAGTAAGTTCTATGATGTGAAGATACTAGACAATAGATGTAATTGTATGTTTTACCCATTTGCGTGGAGTTTTATCTGACTGAGAAAAGCACTAAACTTGGACCAGAGCCATGAACTTAATCATAAGATACAATCATCATAAATCATAAGATACAACACTCAGTGATAGTCATAGGATACAAAATAAACATAAATCATACTAGGACAGAGGTGTCAAACTCGCGGCCAATGGGCCGGATGCATCACGTGCTGGCCACTCCCACCTCTGGCTTAGTGAAGGGGGGGAAGTTGTAATACATCACATGACAATGTGTTGTCGCATGTTTGGCACCCCATACTAGGATAATTAATAAAGCAATCAATATAAATCACAAGACACAAGCAACAAAGCTATAGTCACAAGAAGATAAGGAAATAGGTAATAGAAAAGATGAGAAGGATAATAGGGAGCCAAGTGCCACCAATCTAGAGCGGCCGTCAACTCCATTGCTGTGGGTGACCTTCCCCAGCAGTCTCTGGAGGCAAGAGACCATGTTGAAAGTCATAGATGTTGAATTATCTGCCTCCAGCTAACCTTTCTGAAGCACTATAGAACAATATCCCCCAGGGACGCATTTGTGATTTCTCACTAACATGTTTTTCTCCGGCTACTCCTCTGCACACGGAACCTTGGAAAAACTTTAGGATCCCAAGAGGAGAAGTTGTTTCTCAGTGTAATTATTACTGTCCAAATCTTTGAGACTTCTGCTGTTTCTCCAGTGGTTGTAAACATCAGAAGAAAAGGATTTGGCATTAGCAAAGGATAAATGCTACAGGTCACATTTTGGAGCAAGCAGGGGTTGCATTCTTCAAATGTACGGTCTCTGCTTCCCAGGTGAAACTCGGTTTGTCTCTTTTTGAATCAGGAAAGTCACTGGGTATTCCAGTTTACGAGAGTTCTTTGAATTATTTTCCTTTAGAATCAGGGAAGGGATTGATTCATAAAATATGGAGCTTCTGCTTTTGGCTCCAATGCTGTTGGTGTGCCAGATGGCCTCTGCGAAGCTTCAAACGAAGTGTCCGTTGAATCACAAGCACCAGGATGGAGAGAAACGATGGAGCTATTACAAGCTAGGGGACCATATTATTAGCATAGTCATCAGTATATCAACCAAATCGCCTACAATGTTGAGTTTTAACATGACTCCTTCTAGTCAGTCTCACATGTAAGTCATTCAGTGTGATGGAGTGGCATTTCCTCCCGTCGTAATTCTAACACTCGCATTCTTTTCTTTTCATCCACTTGCTCCTATACAAGTAGTCCTCAACCTACAACAGTTCATTTAGTGACCATTCATAGTTACCACGCCACTGGAAAATGTGACTTGTGTGACCATTTTTCACACTTACAACAGTTGCAGTGTCTCTGTGGTCAAAATTCAGACTCTCATTTATGATGGTTGTACTATCCCGGTGTGTGTGTGTGTGTGTGTGTGCACGTGTGTGTGTGTGATCCCTTTTTGTGATCCCCTTCCAACAAGCAAAGTCAACGGGGAAGCCAACTTCACTTAACAACCCTGTTGCTAACTTAACAAGTGCAGGGATTCACTTAACAACAGTGGCAAGAAAAGTCGTAAAATGGGGCAAAACACATTTAGCAAACGTCTCACTTAGCAACAGAACTCAATTGTGGCTGTAAGTTGAGGACTATCTATATTGCAGAAGCCGTCTAATATTTTTTTTTGAACTGTTTTGATTCTTGTGACTTCTTTTATTTTGTGGAAGAGACACAAATCCAAAGTTGGGGTGGGGAAAAAAAACCTTGAAAGAATTGCACATTATTTACCACTCCCCATCCAATCCTGAGGTCATGATCTGATTACTGACTTTCGTTTAAAATTGTGATGGTTGCAGTCTGACCAGCTCATATTTTTATAACAGCTTATTAATATTCAGCGCCCAATTCTTATAGGATTAGACTTGTTTTTATTGTTTCTTTTTCTGGGTTATGATACTTATGAAATATCCTATTCTTTTTATCATTATTCAACTTTAATAATTCAACTTTAATTTTCATCCATTTACTGCACTGATGAAAATTAATAACACTACATATTATGGTGTATCTGATGGCGGACTATCTCCATCCCATCTATTCAATACTCACAAATATTAAATAGTGACGGGTGACTATCATTTGCCTTGTTTTGGATCAGTATTGGGTTAAGAGTATGCTTGTGGAGAAATGAGAATTACATAGAGTAAAAGGATTTTGTTATCGCTGTTGATGACGCTGATATTAACACGAGAATTTTTACAGTAGTTCGCCTCATGATAAATCAGGAATAATACAATTTGCTTCACATATTCAAATGGTCAACAAAGATGCCCACAATCTCCTGCACAATCTCACACTTGGCTACAACATCCATGACAACTATAGGAATATACTTGGCACTTCAGATGCCTTGCTGGATATTCTGTCTACAGGAGAAGCCAATGTTCCCAACTACAGTTGTGGAAGAAAAGACAACATTTTGGCTATTCTTGATGCAGCTAGAAAGGACATCTCCATCCAGTTGTCAACATTAGTAGGCACCTACAAAGTCCCACAGGTTTGTGTCTCTGTTTCTCTATCTGGTAAAGTAAGTGGGGTAATGGTGGTTGAACAGTAGCTCTAACCATGCCTTCTCCTTAGAATTCAAGAGCTGCTTTTCACTATAGACACTGTAGGTGTCATAGCTGAAGATTGGGATACATATTGTGGAGGAAGACAGAAATATCCCCTCACGACACCTTCATTATTGCTTTGGGACCTTCCATTGCACACTTATGGAGGTGAGGAGAAGCTATGTATTCAATTAAAAGGTCTTGTATAATACGAAGCTGCAGCAGTGATGGAAAACGCGTATCTTTTTTTTACCTGATCTTAACCAAAATAGTGATAGTTTTAATGGTGAGCAAACTCAAAGAATTCCAATGCATTATCGTTTGTACAGTTGATAAAACATATATGTTTTATGGACTCCTAGGGATCAGTACCATTATTTTGACCACTTTATTAAAAACATTACAAGTACATCTGCTAATATGTTAACAATTCCCTCCCTTAATATTTTTGTGATCAAATTCATCATGAAAATCTTGAAGAGCAATAATACCCCTGGAGACCATTTTCTGCAGGCTGAGTTATTCAAAAAATATCCTGAAATAATAACAGCTATATCCAATAGGGTGGAAAGTGGAAATTTTAAAGAAGGGAATTAAAAGGGACCCTAGCAATTATTGGCCAATTGGTCTAATAGATATTGTGGCTAAAATGAATGCTGAGTTCCTCCTGTGTAGAGTTGAGAGTGGGTATTGGAATAAATAATTTCTTGCTTAAAAAAGGAGGATTTAGACAGAGTTTAGGCTGACCAACCACACTTAGCATGTAGTTCCTCAATGGAAATACATCTACATGGAGGGAAGAATGAGGTACCTCAAGGTTCAATTTTTGGCCCAATGTTCTTCAACATCTTCATAAAAATGATCTAGATGAGGGGAAAGAAGGGGAATTCATCGAATTTTCAGGCAACCCCAAGCTGTAGGGAATTGCTAACACTTTGGAAGATGGGCTTAAGATTCCGAAGGTTCTTGACAAACCTGTGAACTGGCCCTGATTCAACAAAATGCAATTCAGCCTTGAAAAAATAAGGGCTTCATCAAGGCAATAAAATAAGAAATGCACAAATGCACTAAGTGGTACAAACCTGCCTTAACAGTAGTAACTGTGAGAGGGGTCAAGGTGTCCTAGTAGGCAACCAGTTAAGTATAATCCAGCAGTATACTGTAGCTGCAAGAATCTCAATGTATTCCTAAGGTGCATCAATAGAGGGATAGTATCAAGATCATAATAATACTACTGCTTTAAATGCACAAGTAATACCATACTTGTAATATTGCATCCAGTTCTGGTCATCACTATAAAAAAAGATGCTGAGACCTTAGAAAGAGTACACAGAAGAACCACAAAATACCTTACTAAACGGTCTGGAGGTTAAATCATATGATGAATGGTGATGATGTTACCTAGTTAGAGTAATGAAACGTCTGCAAAGAAACAAGCAGGGAGTACCAAGGACCCCTCATTTCAACCCTGAGCTACAAATGTTCTCCTTTATTGAAACTAGGTATGTCTAATCTAATGAAGAGAAGGACTAGTGATGAAATGATAGCTGTCTTCCAGTAGTTGTGGGTCTTTCACAGAGAAAAGGGGGTCAACTTATTGTCCAAAGCCTGAGAGTGCAACCTAGAGCTAAGGAGAATTTTTCTGTCACTGGGAACATTTCATCCATGAAACTGTGGGTGCTCCATCGCTGGGGGTTTTCAAAAAGAGATCGGACAACCAACTTCTTGAATTCTCATTTTCCAGAATGACATAAGGTCTCCAGCTCGAGCAAGGGGGTTGGACTCTAAAATCTCCAAGTTCCCTTCCAACCCTGCAATTCTATGAGTTGATTCACTTTGTCTTGAACCATCCAGTTGCAAAATATGCCAAAGGAAACAACGGTTTGCATTCTTTATAGATGTTAGAGCAGCATTTCACACACTAAACAGAGAAATATTATGGAAGAAATTGATTGCCCTTAAAACAGAAGTCAGACTGTTAGCCCTAATCAAAGCCCTCTCTACAAGCACTTGTTTGAGAGTAAATTTTGGGCTGAATGGAGCCATGAAGAAGAAGGATCGATACTTATAATAGGGTAAGAGGACAGTGCATACTTGCACCATGGTTATTCTGTCTAGACATTAACAATATACTTGCACTAATGAAGGACCCTGAAGTACACATTCATAAGACCCCAAATACCTCTTGTAAAACCTTGTTATAAACTGACACTATCTATTTTTTTAATCATGCTCACCATTTGGGTTTTGTGGACTGTTAAGAAGACCTAGATCCTATCATTATAATAATTGTCTGATTATTAACAAATCAGATTCGAAAGATATAATTTTTGAAAAAAGGGAATCATAGGTATGAATGGCTATTTGATGGTAAGTCCATAGAGCAAGTTCACACCTTTCCTTATCTAGGGGTAGTTTTCACTGAGATTTCATCTTGGATCCCTCCTCATCCAAAGAACTCTCTTAAAACAAGGACATGAGAGAATACACTGCTTAAATTAAAAACTCATAGCTAATCAGCTTCCTTAGTCACAATTTTGAAAATAGAATAGAATAGAATAATAGAGTTGGAAGGGACCTTGGAGGTCTTCTAGTCCAACCCCCTACTTAGGCAGGAAACCCTACACTACTTCAGACAAA
>JANHGD010001720.1:217758-230107 GCA_027560375.1 Imantodes cenchoa
GCTAATTCTGTAAACTGCTTAGAGAGGGCTGTAAAACACTATGAAGCGATATATAAGTCTAAGTGCTATTGCTAATCCTAAATTTTTTCTTCATTGTCTCCTGCCTTAACAGGCTAAAGCCTATTTTTGTAACTGTTGCTGCATATTTTCTTCGCAACTATCTCTGTACTTGGTTGTCCTTTATGGTAATCCATTGACTTCCAAGGCCTGACTAGAATATGTGTTGTGGCCTGTCGGCTGCCAGCAGAGCTAGCAGCAGAGTGAGATGAGAAGGAGGTTGAGGGGGAGCTTGGGCCAGCTTTGGAGTCTTTGGAAGGCTCTGATAAGGAAACAGCATCAGAGACAGAGGCAGAGCTGGGGCCTTCTTTCCTCCCCCAGGGGAGAGGCAGCTGTCTTCGGCACCTGAGCTGAATGAGGGGGAGGAACAGATGGGGCGCATCCCAGATGCACATTGGCATAGAGAGAAAAGGAGAGGAGAGCAAAGGAAAGCAATAAGCTGGCTCTCAGGGAAAAGCAGACGTGGACACTAGTCACATCCTCCCTGGCTGGGAGTGGCAAGTTGTCACAGACAACCGTTCATTTTCTAGTATACAGCAAGCAATTCAGATTCCTTGGCCAGAACCAGGTTTGTTGGGACTAATTATGTTTGTTTTTGTTTATCCATGTGAATAAAATACTGTTCCTGCCCTGTTTTGAAAAGGCTGTTGTTTTACTCATGAGTAAGCAGTTTATCGTTACTTGCAAAGGCTGAGTCGGAACAATTTGAAGCTTATACACCATTGGGACGTTTCCTTCAGTCAGGCTTTTGTGATTATCTATTCCACTTGTAGCCATTACCAGAAACAGGTCTACTTCTACAAATGGATCTCCTCCTTCTAGAAACAGATATCTTTCTTCTCTCCACCTCTACTTAGTTTGAAGACCCGACCTCCTTATGCTGCTGAAAAATGGCTGATAAACTGAACAACAGTTTCAAGCAGCACAGCTTAAAAGGACCAGCGACTAACTGAGGGGATATGACAGCAGTGTTCAATATCAGAAGGGCTGTTACACACACACAAAAAGGAATTTACATGTTTTTATTGCCCTATAGGGCAGTAACCAAAATGCATAGGCTGAAATTACAAAAACGGAGTTCAGACAATAGGAGGAACTACACAGATTTTCAGTTGGCAGAAGAGGCTGCCACATAATGTGATGTGTTCTCTTTTAAAAGTCTTCAAACAGAGATTGATGATCATCTATCAGAATCTCCCATTGATTTTTCACTGAGCAGAAGATTGGATTACCCCTTGGTTCTCTCCAGCTCTCTGATTCTATGTAACCTGGATAGAAAATCATACACAATAGAAGCATTACTCTTAACACAGCCATAAAATTGTCCTCATACAAAAACACACACACAAACCCAAAAGGGGAGGGGGGGAATCAGTCTGAAAATCTTGGCTTCACTCCAGCAATGATGTCCTTATTCTATTTGATTTTTTTTCTTTAAAAAAATGAAAGTTGCTTGTCTCTGATCTAAATGCTTATATGTGGAAAGACAATACGGAGGGAAGAAAGGAAATTCACAGTAACAAGGAATGAATTATTTCTATTATATTTAGGCTTTCAAGTGTTCTTGTTCAAAAGTATTTCTGATATACAAAATAAGAATGACAATGACTCTATCATCTGCACTGACATGAGCAAGGACAATCAACATTTTGAATATGTGCATATGTGCGGTGATATTTTAAGCAGTTCCCTTTTTAACTGTTTCAATGGATTACATGTGGATTATTGTTTAAAGGATTTAAAACAAGGATTTATTGTTTTAAGGAAAGCAACTTCTATCACTAGACTTTAGCTTTCCCATAGATTGGCCAGGAGTATTACGGATTTCTGCAGTGACCAAAATACAATAACATCCAAATAAAAACATACAGTAAACTTTAATACTAACTATATGCAAGTAATTACATCCATTAGTATTAATCAGTTATCATACATACTTTTAGCATTCTTTTTGTTTAAAAATGTGTTCTTTCTACCGATGATTAATCTATTTTGTTTGGTTTTTCACAAATGGTGGCGGGACTGAGGAAAATAAATCCCTATCAAAGTCAATATTAATAACATTTAAACCTTAATTGAATATATACATCTCAGTCTCTCAAATGTGATTCTTTATTCCAATCAAAATGCTAATATTTCCAGTGTTGCTTTCTGATTAAATCAACTATTCCAAAAGATTAAAAACTGATTCCTTATTCAGTTTTCTTATCTTGCCTGAACTTTTTTTCCCTAGGAATGCCTATCAGACACGTTACATTAACCATACAAAATATTTTGCAGTTAACTTTTAATATTCACTTTTTCAATATTCACATTTTGTTAAGGAAACAGAAATGAAAAGTGGGGGGAAGGAACTTACTGCAGTCCCGAAATTCCCTTCCCTTTCTTTCCAACAGCCTTGAAAGATTATACTACTCTGGCACTTAGATTTCACCAGCATTTGATACTGAATGCTATCAACATCTCTGTTATGCCAGCTTAGACTGTTTTGCATGAGCAGAACTGAATTGGATCTTCTAAGCATTTAAACAGTATGTCTCCTAAACCAGAGGTCTCCAACCTTGGCCACTTTAAGACTTGTGGACTTCAATTTCCAGAATTCCTCAGCTAGCTTTTTTGGGAGTTGAAGTCCACAAGTCTTAAAGTGGCCAAGGTTGAAGACCCCTATCCTAAACAATCCCAACAGATCATAAACATACAAAAGTAATTACTAACAATAAAAATAAAGTGAAGGCCCTTCCTTTTTATGGCCAAGAGAATTAATAATCAATCTTTGTGTATTCACTAAATATGTATCTTCACATTATAAGGCAGAGTTAACTAAATAGGTACCCTCAATTATTTTGGATGTCAGTTTCTATCGGACCTTTTCAGTGTGGCCAATGGCAAGAGACAGTGGAGTTATATTACATCCACAAATGTCTGAACCAGAGCAGCTTCCTACTGTGGCTGTGAGGAGAAACCTGTCTCAACCTCCATACAAATAAGTTCACTATTAAAATTAGGCAGCCATGAATAACTTCTGAAGCTTCAACCACCCTGGGAAGGTCCATTATCTGAAAACTAACACTGAGAAGTTGCTCTCTTTCTCTGTCAGGCAGGACACCTGCAGCCCATCCTTTTAGTGCCCAGAAGGAAACCTAGTGGAACAATTTTGTAAAAAGTCCATGCCCACAGGAGGAAATTAAAAAGAAACTGAAATTAGCGCTTTTGGTGGGAGGATAACTGCCATTGCCCCACTTTGAACCGCACTGTATAGCCTTTGCAGTTAGCGAGCTGCTCTGTTGTTCAAAGCAGTCATTTAACAATTAAAAATAATTAATAGACAAGCAAAGTCACTCTGCAACCGAACAATCAGCGTATGCTTATCTGAAGTCTCGAAAAAAGGAGTGTGATATTGGTTTGCCTCAAGAAACAGCTTTAGTATTAGAGCTGAGCATCTGCAGCAAATGCTGCTGTTTGTGACCAGAACGACAGTGCTTTGAATCTGCTTCTGTTTACTTTGGATTTGTTCCTGTGCACACATGCATACAAACAGGCGAAATGTAACACCTGCTCCATTTTTACGCTGTTCTAAATCTCTAGTATCCCCTCTTTCCTAGAACTGCCCACCACAAATGGGATTCTATTACACTTCAAGACTCTTATCGTTGTTTTGCCTCCTGAATAAGAAAAAGGTAGAACCCAGACCCTTTACATCCCACAGACTGCCTTATTGCAGGGACAAATGCAAGGGAAACAAAGAATATTCTTTTCTGAGGGGAAAACAAAAGCGAGAAATAGAGAACACCTAAGATTTTAAAGATCTGGAGGCACGTACACATCTGTATGCACGTACACTCAAGCACAGATATCTCTAACAACACTGAGGAGTGTTTATCCTACAGGGCAATAAGCAAAAATATGGTAATATGACAGCAGTGGATAGAATACACATATTGTTCTGGTGATAAAATTTGGTAACAATTACAATTTTATAGGAAATACATATTTAATTTTTCTCCTCCACCTGGCCTTTTGTGCCACCTTGAAAAACAGCAATTTGCTTGCAATATCCATCATGAATAAGGACAATTTTCAGCTAATTAAATGTTAAAAGTCTCCGAAAGCAAGAGCCTCTTCAACTGAGAGAAGTCTACTTATTCACTGGCTCCGGGTTTTATGATGAATGTTTACCACTGGTATAGGAAAGGAGTTGTTGTTATAAAGTAATAGAACATATCCCTTAGATCAGGCAATTAAGAAGGAAAGTTATATTCCCTAAGGCAGAATACAAACATCGGGAAGAAAGTGTTGTGCATTATCTACAGCTCTGCTCATTTATATGAATACCCTGTTCTAATACTTTCAGTATACTTTATATTATGAGACAGTCATGCAGGCTGGAAGAAAATTGCTGTCTGAATCCTTAAAGAGCTGCTGACAATGATGGTAGGCAGTACTCAGCTAAACTTTCTCCTTCTTGATCTCTCCCAGATGTGTTGGATCTGAACCCCCCAAATCAGGGGTGAAATGCTCCTGGTTCACTCGTGCCTGTCGGTCATCAGAATCCGGTTGCGAAGGCAGTGCAAAGCTCCGCCCACCCACCGGACGCCGCCATTTGGGTTCTTTTACCCTCTGCACATGCACAGAATGCTTTGCGCATACACAGAGGGTAAAAGAACCCAAATAGCGGCATCCAGGCAGGTGGGTGGAGCCTCATGCTGCCTTCACAACCGATTCTCCAACAACCAACAGGCATGAGCAAAGCGGGAACATTTCACCCTTGCCTCAAATCCCTAGACAACATTATTGGGCTCCCTAATAGGAGTCATTGCTTAGTAGCTATTCATTCACTGAAATAATTGGTATCAAGGAAAGACATTGGATGCATTACCTGCACAGCTTTGCAAGTAGATAACTTTGCAATGTAAGAGGAGTTCTTAAGAGAACCAATGCTGGAAGAACAACAATCATGTCATGGTAGGTGAAGGCATTGCAAGGTTCCAATGGTATAATTATCATGGTCTTACAATCTGGGAGATATGGGATACTTTAGAAATCTCTCTGGCAGATTCTGTCTTCGAAAGATGTATGTATAAAACATAGTCATTGCATAAAGGTGCCACCTGTCAGGCTGACCCTTTTCACACACAAATACTGTCTGTCCAGCTGGAGTTTCTTAGTCCTTTTACCCAAGGCTTCTTCCAAAAATAGAAAGGAAGTGCTTTGGGCTCTTACTGCCCCAAATTTAAAAAAATACTGAACTTTATAGACGTTGGGCTAGTCCAGGGCTCTGCAACCTTAAACACTCAGAGAGCCACTTGAGCCCATTTCTCACAGAAAACAAAACAACAGAAGCCACAAAAACTGGGTGGTTATGGCCAACTTGACATCACTCACTCCCACCCAGTCACATGAACCCCCAAGCCACACCTACCCAGGTTTTATGGCTCCCTGTGTTTTATTTTCTATGGGAAATATGTATCTCCCTCTCTGTGTCGCTCTTCCTTTCTCATCTCTCTCTCCCTCCCTCCTATCACTCTATCTCCCTCTCTTATCTCTCTTTCTCATCTCTTTTTCTCTAGCTCCCTCTCACTCACTCACTCACTCTCATCTTTCCCTTTTTCTCATCTGTCTTTTTTCTATCTCCCTATCACCCTCTCTCTCATTTCTCTCTCTCTCTCTCTCTCTCTCTCTTTCTCTCTCTGTGTGTGTGTTTGTCTCATCTCTTTCTCTCATCTCTTACTTTTTCTGTCTCCCGCCCCCCCTCTGTGTATGTGTGTGGGTGTGGGTGTGGGTAGGTGGTGGGTGGTACTTCTGGGTTTGCTCTCCATCCTGAGAGAGAGAGAGAGTTGCCAGGGACGAGTGGGGCAGGAAATGGGCTTCAGGAGGGGGAGGGGACCCAATCTCTCCCATTATGAAGCGTGTTAGCTTTCACTGTGCTGCACAAGGCGCTGTGAGAGCAGCAGGCAGGCCATGGAGGGGGTATTGGGTCTTCTCCCTGCTCCATGCCAAAGGAAAGCCAGCCGGGCTTTTTCTTCCCTCCTACCTTCACCCTGCTCTCTTCTCAATCCTACTTTGGGACAGAGAAGTGCACGCTGGACACACATGTTGGGGCAACGTTGGAGAGTGAGGGGCACTTCGCTCCCACACTAAGTCTCTGGCCATGCCACTGCCATGACAGGATGATGGTGCTTTCATCCCTCTGCCATGACAGGGTGACTGGAAGCTGCAGCAGAGGGACCAAAGAGGTGTATGTGGCTCCAGGGCCGCAGGTTGCAGACCCCTGGTCTAGATAATTCATTTCCTCCAAGAGCCGTAGGAGTTGGAGCACCACCACTTTCACTAAAACCTTTACCTACAAAAGGTAGGTTGGAGACTGAACGGAGGTTTTTCAAAACTGTTGGGTCCAGGAAGGCTTCTTGAGGAGGGATCTCACCACTGTGACCTTTAAGGGCTCTAGGATGAACCCCTCCCTCAAGGAGGCATTGATTAACACCTGGAGGCAACAGCGTGTCACCTCCCTACTGGAAAACACCAGCCAGGAGGGACATAGGTCCAGCATACAAGTGGAGGCCCTCATCGCTCCCATGGCCTTGTCCACTTCCTCAAGAGTCGTGGGTCGTGGGTTCAAATTCATCCCCTAAAATGGGACTTAGACTTGCCTCCGTTGTCTCAGCTTGTTCTGCCCAATCGGAGTCTAGGTCTGTCCGGATCTGAACAGCTTTATCTGCCAGAAACTGTACAAATTCCTCAGCTCTCCCTTTTAAGGGTTCCTCTACATTGAGGAGGGAGCGAGCGCAACCACAAGGGTGGCTGGGTGAGAATCAGCAGATGCAATAAGAGTGGGAAAATGTGTACATTTTGCCATCCATATCACCTAATAAAGTCCTAATAAAGGCTCTTAGAAGTGTTCGATCAGATTCGGAGTTACTAGATCTCCAGCGTCGCTCTAGACGTCTCTTGTGGTGTTTCATCTCCCGAAGCTCTTCGGTAAACCAAGGAGCTTTCTGGAATCCACTACCACGGAGAGGTCACAAAGGCGCAATCCTGTCTAATGCCGTAGATGCCGTAGATGTGTCCAGGCGGCCACCAGGGCGTCAGCGGGACTGTGTGCGAGGGATTCAGGAAAATCCACAAGCTCCCTCTGGAACCCTTCTGGGGCCATCAGGCTCCTGGGGCGGAACCATTTAATAGGCTCTGCCTCCCTATGATGGAGGAGTGGTGCCCTGAAGTCTAACCTCAGTAGGAAATGATCTGACCATGACAAGGGAGAGATGACTAAAACCCTTAAATTCAGATCATCTCTCCACTGCCCCAAGAGAAACACCAGGTCAAGCATGTGACCCCCTCTCTGTGAGTCAGACCCTGAACTACTTGGGTCAGGTCCATGGTTGTCATGGAAGCCATGCACTCCTGAGCTGTCTTTGAGGATTTATTTATTTATTTATTTATTTATTTATTTATTTATTTATTTATTTATTTATTATATTTATAGGCCTGTGTCCAACTTCACAAGGAGGGACTCACACCCAACAATCTCCGGGGCAGGGATCCTACGGGTACATAGACTTTTCTGGGCAATGATTGCCACTCCTCCACCCCTTCCCTGGGGTTGAGACTGGTGCAGCACCTGAAACCCGGCTGGACACATCTCTGAGAGGGGAACTCCCCCCTCTTGCCCCAGCCAGGTCTTGGTTGTGCATGCCAGGTCAGCTCCCTCCTCTGAGATAAGATCCCATACGAGGGAGGCTTTGTTGGCAACGGACCTGGCATTCAGCAGCAGCAGCTTGAGCCCAGGGTCCTGATAACCCAAGTCACCAGAGATACAGGTTGAACTCAAGGGGCCAGAACATGTAATCACTTTGAGGCAGCAAGTCCTAGTTCCACGAGAGTGGCCTACCTCCCAGCTCCCACCATATCCTCCATTCCCTGTTACGACCGGGATCCCCCAGATCTCGTCTTCCCCAGAGGACGCTCCCCCCATCCCACTGGCCTCCATTCTCTTTGACAGGCCTCTCTTCACGTTCATACCAAGCCAGGGATCAAACACTGGTCCCCACCTGCTTCTGTTTGCACACTCAGCAGGGGCGACATCTGTTCTTGTCCCCGGCTTCCTCATTCTTCCTATTTAAAATAAATAATCCCAGTTAATAAATTCTCATTCACTCATCATCCATGCTATCAACCAAACATCCTACCCCATTCACCCCCCTCCCCCACAAACCCTGAGGTAGAAATAGATGTAATAGGCTGAGAAATTAATGAAGTTATAGGTGGACAAAATGCGCATGATTGGTTACGAAGAAGGCAGCCAAAATTTCCCCCCAGATAATCGATGGTAAGCTTCTGGGGGAGTCAATGGTTTATGTTTTTTTAAAGTGCTCTGCAGCCAAGTGTCTCTCTTCCTCATAACAATATACGGTCTCAAAGCCTCCATGCACCAAACTCCCACTCTGAGGGGCCAATAGTATAAATATTATTAGCAAAGCAGTGGTCATTTTAGAGGTGTGTTTGGGGTCATCATGTTAGAATACTGCTCTGTGGCCCAGTATCCGAAGCTTTAACATTTTAAACTTGTTTAGTAATTTAGTTTTTCTTGATAAACATATACAATAGATTATTTCATGTATTCACTGTTGTGAATATAATTCACTTAATTTTAATAAAAATATACGGGTTTATATATACGTATTAAGTTTTGGCGCATTATTTGCCTATTACCTGTAGTTGGAAAATGTAAAATGTCCATTGCATGAAAAGTAGAGCCAACTAATAAATTTCATTATTATATTTGAATTCACATTTCATTTCTGAAACTAAAAAAAATTGAAAATTTGTAGAACAGTAGGGACTGGAGGCTAAAATATATGAAGAACGGCTGGAGGAACTGGGTGTGTCTAGTTTAATGAAAAGAATGACTAGGGGAGACATGATAGCAGTGTTCCAATATCTCAGGGGCTGCCATGAAGAAGAGGGAGTCAAGCTATTCTCCAGAGCACATGAGGGCAGTACAAGAAGCAATTGATGGAAACTAATCAAGGAGAGAAGCAACTTAGAACTAAGGAGAAATTTCCTGACAGAACAATTAATCAGTGTAACAACTTGCCTTCAGAAGTTGTGAATGATCCAACACTGGAAGTTTTAAAGAAGATATTGGATAATCATTTGTCTGAACTGGTGTAGGGTTTCCTGCCTGGACTAGAAGACCTCCAATGTCCCTTCCCTCTCTGTTATTCTGTTTCTATCTCGCCCCCCCAGTATTCCAGGTTTGGTCTTACTAAGATTTTATAAAAGGTACTAATACTTCAACTGATTTTGATTCTATACCTCTGTTTATACAACCAAGGTTTGTATTGACTTTTTTTGACTGTTGCTGCACACTGCTGGCTCATATTTGGGTGATTGTCTACTAGGACTCCAAGGTCCCTCTCACAATTACTGTTTTTGAGCCAGCTTTTGCCAAAATGTACTTGTATCTTTGGTTTTTCCTACCTGAGTATAAAACTTGCTTTTCTCCACATTAAATTTTATTTTGTTGGATAGGCCCCTTTGTTTAAGTCTGTTAAGATCATTTTGGAACCTGAGCTTGTTTTCTGGAATATTGGCTATTCCTGCCAACTTAGTGTCATCTGCAAATTTGATGAGCTCTCCTTCTATTCCCCGGTCTAAGCCATTTATGAAGTTATTGTGTCTTCATAAATGTGTCTCTTTTTAGTTCTTCAATGGATCTTTTTTGTAGGGCACTTTGGTCTTTCCAGGTTGAATACCACCTGACTCCAAATTGACTCATGCTATCCTTTACTAATTTAGTAATACCTTACCGAAGTGGCAAAGTGGATTTATAACAGGTTTAAGAGCATTCAGTTTTCACGTGACAGATTTAACATTTTGGTAAGATGGTAAGATGCAGGTTTATTTACTCGGAGTATAACAAACAAATAATTTAAATTAGTTAATATAGAACAATTCTCTTGCATGTAATCTAGCAGCGTGTATATATGGTGATCTTGTCTGTAATAATTACAAGCACAACATCATTTACTAGTAAGTTTGAGTTAATGTTCAAGTGCATTTCCTTGTCCAAACCCTTGAGTCTTGATCAGTGAACATCTGTAAAAAATCAAACTGTCTATTTAACTTTTGATCAATTCATCTTGTACTTCTCTCTCCTCAAAATTGACAATTATTTGCTTCACTAATGCTTTAAAAAATGTAAGAGCCTTGCTGGATCAGATCAAATGTCTCTCGAGTCTCACCAGGTGCAACTGGGAAGTAGGAGATAAAGACAAGAGTTCCACTCCACTGTTGCCCGCCACTATAAATGATAGAGACATATTGTCCCTGAATCTGGAAGTTCATTTAACAATTATGGTTAATAGCTGTTGATAGATCTATTCTCCTCCATGAATATATTTAATCACCTTTAAAAGCCAGCTAAGCTATTAGATACTATCACCATGGTTTTTTGGTCATTAATTTGCACACATGAATTACGTGTTGTATGAAATATTTTTTTAAAGCTTCTGTTATTCTGATGCAGCCACAGAAACAACAACAAAAAAGTCCTGTGGCCCATAAAACTAGCAGAGGTTTGAGGATAAATGGACTGATGTGGAAGAAGATATTTACTGCTACTGTATAGCCTAAGTCCAACTTATTCTTACCAGCCAAGAAAAAGGTATATGGATTTTTTTCCTGCCTTTCTTTTCTTTGTTTGCTTTATTCAACACATCTTCAGTCTATCATCACAGATCTTAGATCACTCAAGGAGCTTTTCACTATAAAGCTTTCCATTAAAAAAATGGAAATCCTGTTCCTGGGCAGTTTTCTGTAGATAGAATAAGGTTCCTGGATTTACTAACTACTTCACCTTGATGGTAATTTACAATGCATGCCAAAAAAAAATGTAGGGTTTTCTTTGGATACCTCTAGTGATATTTCTGTCTGCTGATAGAGGCCTTCATGTAATATAGTTTCTCAATCTTAGCAAATGTCAAATTTCAGATGTCTGTACATCAATTCCTAGAATTCCCCAGCCAATACTGAGAAACAGAAAAGTTTATTTTGATGGTCTGCATTTTGTCCCTATACTTTCAGTGACTGTATTGATAAATACAGTTTACAGTTTCTCAGTATATCTTCTATAAAATTACTGCTTACTGGTAATGTTTAACATTGAGAGTGAGGGAAATTTAAATCTTAAACTAGTGAAGTAAGGTGTAAGAATGTCAGTGGTAGAAAGTAAATATTTCATTTTACTTTTAATAAACATCCAGAGGAGCCTAAAATTCATAGTTGTTCAATACTGTTTTGGTTACTGTGTGGGCTCCACTTCAGATCTAGGACAACTGGCTGCGGCCAACTTGTCCCACCTGATTCACCCCGGTCATCTCACGCAGGGCGATTTGCCCCAAGCAAGAAAACCAGGGTGAATCATCCCATATGTATTGTATTTCCTCTGAGGTATTGCTGTATTTGAATAATATAGCTGACTTTGAATATTCTCATTTCAATGAACAGTTCACTGCAAAATAGGAAAATAGTATTTCAGAATTAAGGATGCTGGGATCAGTTATGCTAGATCTGAAGTGGAGCCCATAGCTTAACCTGAATAGCATTGAATGACTGTGAATCTGGATTTGGGGGCTTTTAATTTTTGCTGTGGATGGAGTTGTACTCCCCTGGGAGACCTATTGCTCAATTTGGGGATTCTGTTTATCTTTCAGCTGCCCTGCTCACTATCACTCATGTTTTAGTCACCTTCTACCTTAATAAACTATATTAGTCACCTCCTGCCTGAAAATAAACCCCTCTAGATTGAAGCCATAGTTGGTTCAGAAGACAGGGTGACAGGCCATCATTACTTTGTCAGCTGCGCCAGCTTCCTGTATGCTTTCATATACAATTCAAGATGTTGCTTATCACCTCTAAAGCCCTTCATGGCTGTCATCCCTGGAAGGAAACTGGCTCAATAGAAAGATTAGAGTTATTGAACTTATAGAGATAAGCTATTGTAATAGAATCTTGCAGCCCTGATTTACCTCTCCTACCTATTATCAAGGAGAACCCTGTCTCTTCTTCTTTCTCAGAATGTAAGGAGAGTTTCTGCATTCTTTACTAATGTGGTTATTCTTGCCTATTTCCCTCAAGGTCAGCTCTCTGACTCTTTGGAATGGTCCAGGTGGGTCATCTACCTTTGCACAGGTTCAACTTGTGCACCAATTGCGGCCCTTCCTTGAGCGGGAGGCACTCCTTACTGTAACTCATGCCCTTATCACCTCACAACTTGATTACTGCAAAGCGCTCT
>JANHGD010001721.1:102778-115757 GCA_027560375.1 Imantodes cenchoa
AAGTCAAAATACATAATTTGAAAAGAATATTATTAAATATAAAGATAACAAAAACATATTTAACAATTCTTTTACCAATAACAAATCAGGAAGATGGCAGAAGCATTAAATGCCAATATTAGTAATAAAAGATTATAAAGAAATGGCCTATACAGCTGCAAAATTATAAAAATGAATTATTCATATTATCTTTTATTGCATGTTGTTAGGAAAATCTCCAAATACACATTCACATATGAATTTTAAATTGCCCTTGGGAAGTTTTCAGCTGACTCAGAAAGCTTTCTTGTCACTGATATGGTTGATTTGATAAATCTGAGTGACCTTTGTATGATTGGTGCCAACATCTGCATGACCTGGCATGATTGCTGCCAACAGTATTTAAAATATGCCCTAGATAGATAGAATGTATTATGGTGACAGACCAGACTTTAGAATAAAATGTTAGAAACAATGGAGGGTAAGATTGTTACATAAGTGATGCTGCATTCACCAAAACATGTGAACATTAACTTTCTTCCTGATTTAAAACTGCAGTGATGAGCGGAATCATCTCTAGGCAGTTGTATGGAAAACAGTTGTATGGTTGGGTAATATCCTAGTGTAGGTTTTCAATTTTCCATCCTGCCCAACAGTTGCTGAGAAACTACATGCTAAAGTTTACCTCAAAGCCTTAGACATATAGATCAATTTGGCAAGGCTTTCTTCCCCCAGCCCACCATGGCACCCCCTCAGTCTTTACCAGGAATTCCCACTGCTTTTTGCTTAATGACATTCACATTTTAGGGTTACAATGGCAAGCGGGATTGCCTAGATTGCTATCACTAAATGATGCAGTTGGACGATGTCACACTTTACAATCAGATCATTTAGCAATGGCATCCCAATCGCCATCATAATTCAATACATGTTCATTTTTGGGGGTGGCTAGCCAGAAATTACATAACTGATTCCTTGCCATCCTTCAATAAGATTTGCTTTGCGATTTTCAGTGCATCTAGGAAGTAGAATGCAGTTTATAGAATATTTGGAACTAATCTTACTTGCTTACCAGCCTTTCTTTGTCCTATAGCGGTAAACATATTGCAACCATTTCATCCATAATATTTTGTCCAGTAGAGAGATCCAAGGCTGATAAGTCAGCTTTTTAATAGAATCCCACTAAAATGTCTAGTCTGCTATGATTTATTTGCTAATTATACATTTATATAATAATTCTCTTTTAATAAACTTATAATTCATCAGTTTCAAAGATAATAATAAAATTGATTAAAACAAGATTTAAAATATAACAAAGTTAAAAATACAATAAAATCAAGATTAAATAGTGTAATGTATATTCTTGAAACCTTGGGTAACCAGGAAAATGAGAACTAATGAAAAGATTAATTTAAAAAAAAACCATCAGAAGTTAAATTATTATTCTAATTGTGCCAGGAATTATTGTCATAAGACAGTTCTTGAGTTTTTTAACCTCAAGAACAATCTTTTATATGAACTTACCTGAGGACTTATGGTTAGGTCTGCTCTTTATCTAATAAAAGTACAATGGGCTATTTTTAGTAGTTTCTCCAAAAACTTGACATGTCATCTCTATTTCCTCCACTTTTAAGGAGGCCTTGCAGATACATTTTTACCCTCAAAACCTGTTTCAATGTTATTCAGCTACTATGTATTTACAGTAATGTTTTTTGGGTTGTTTGCCTTTTGTGAATCTTTATTAAGATCTCTTTCTTAAAAGATATAAATGAGAATTATTGGATTTAAATTTTTATATGAAAGATTTTGAATAATGGAAAATAGCAAAGGGTAAACCAGTTATACTCAATATACATGGGTCTCAAATTATTTTCAAGTTGCCCAAAACCAATTTCATTATTTATAATAGGGTAGAAAATCTGTGTATTCAGAGTGTAAAGTTGGTCTTTTTGCATACATTAGGAGGAAATGGGGAGTTAAAGAGTTAACTGAACACTCCTTATAATGAAGGTAGGACAGAAAGCTAAAAAAACTGGGAGAAAGTTGTAAGAGAGAGGCAGAGTAAAAGAGGGAACAGAAAGGTAGAGGATTTAATTAGCATATATAAAAGAAAGAGACACTAGTTGCCTTTGAGACAGAATAGAGTTCTGTGCCTGAAAATATCAATTTGTACAGTATATATTATCTATTCATACAATATTATAGTTAAATAGTTAGAATTATTTATAAACAACTGTTCCTCTGAATAAATGAGAGACAGAATGTAATAGTTCTACCCAACATTGAAGATTACATTCCTCAAAGAAAAAAGCTGATAAAAAGTAGATAACATTAATATAAACACTTGTATCATTTGGGGGGCCATGGCAACATGATTATATCCCAATAATAAATTTTGGAATAATTATGCCATTTCTGCCTGCAGACTATTGGCAACATACATAAAAATAGTTAATAAATTGTGTATGCATAATTAAATAAAGTATTAGAATAAACTATATGAAATATATTTGTTTTTATATCTTTACTGCAGTATGTTGCATTGTATGTTATATGAATATACTGGCTTCTGCATCGTGCTCTAAGACTACTTTTGATTCACTGGAATTTAAGCATATGTAGAATAAGTTTATTAAACATGCTGTTCTCTTGACATTGGATGTCTTGGGTTGGTTTTAAATTAAATGACATAAGCCCAAGGCTGTGCTTAACCCGTAATTATAGCAATGTCATGTCTTGGAAACACTAGCAGTAGTATATCCCAGTGGAAAAGCATTTTTTCTATACCCAAAGGTTTATGTGTTGACTCATTTCCTTTACCAATATGACAATTTCCTGAACATATTTAATGCTTGGGGCGAGATTACAATATGTTAATGAAATGGATCAGATGGCACTACTAAATCTGTGTATCTATTTTATCAATGTGTTAACATATTTTTCATGGTTTTGAAATTATAACTCTTTTCAAAAATGTAATGTATCTAGTAATATTATCAATTGTACCTAATTAAAGAAAAATTTGTTGGCTAATTTTAAAACATTCACTTTGCATATATTTCCACATGAATAAAATTGATGAATCACAGATTTTATAAATAATTAATCTAGTTAACTTTAAAAATGTAGCATATTTGTGAACTATTTGATTAATATAATATTGCAGTCATAGTTAGGGATACCATATATTGACTGCAAAAATCTAGGCAGCAGCAAAGATACCAAAAACAAATGGTTTTGAGATGTTGATAGCCCGTATATGATATTACTAGCAATACTAATTGTATGTTTGTATTTTAATTGATTATATATTGCATGTTTTCCTGTAGCACTGAATGTTCACTTGATTTTCACTAACTGACCTTTTGGCATTTCTTTGTTTTTGAAACCATAATATGAGTGTAACAATAGCCTTAACATTTCATAGACTGTACTTGCTTCACTAATCTATGGCCTTTTTTGCTAATGCTGCATGGTTGTCCTTCAACCTCTGTATCAGGACGCTGCATTGGGATACTGATCCATCTGTTCTACAGCTCCACTCTGATTCCGATCTGGGGTACAGCAGAGTTTTTTTTTATCTTCCATCTTTATGTAGCAATTGTTTATATATGTTCAAAGTAAGATTCTTAAAAATTTATTTATTTAAAAATAACACGTGAAACCATTTTTCTTGTAATTAGGTAAGATATTAAGCAATAATATAGTGTTGAATGTGTTAATCAGCAGTTTTTACAATACATTTCCAAACAGTATAAAACTAGAAAATATGTGTTTTGGAAAACTGATTAACATAATTAAAAAAACCTGTAAATACAACATAAATTACAATTCTGGATTGTCACTTTAGAATTTACATACAGCACTTTAATTTTTACTTACGAATTTACTAAATGTTTTTTCTAGATTTTGAAAAATAATCTATTATCTTTTGATATATGTAACAAACTATGAATCTGCAAATAGTTTGCCTGTTCGCAAACCTATAGTACAGGAATTATATTAGCCTATCATATAGGAATATAAAAAATAAACATGAATTGCAGTGGGAAGAGTATAATATAAATATGAAATCGTATTACAGTGTATCTATCTTATAACATTTTTGAGAAGCATAGGTGCATTATGGCCAAAATACAGTAGGCATATATTCAAATGTTTAATGGGAAAAATCCCGTGATGTATTATGATAGTGCAGTACTTTGGATTTAGTTTTGAAGAGGTACTTTTCAGAAATGCAAACATGGCTCTTATCTGCAGCTCTTTAAAGATGTCTGATCACGCAGCTGTAGCAGAAGCCTCCCCTCAATAGTTACATATTTCTTTGAGTTCCAGAGCACCTCTTTCAAATCAAATCTGTGCATTCCTATCATGAACTTCTTCAGGCATTTCATGAGTCTCTAATTCAAAAGTCATTGCACAATGGTATCTTAATTATAATTGATTTCAACATGATAAGATACTCAATAAGTTAAATTGTAGTTCTACTGAGTTTACATATAAAGCAAATGCTTTATATTAGGTTAGATCTAGACTTGCTCATTATTTATTGTCATTATTAGCACTTCTATATGGCAGAATAATAGAGAAAATAATCAAGTCTAAAAAGAAGATCAGTTATTCTGTAGTGATGTTTTGGAATTCTTTGGAGGGTTTTTGAGAGTAGAGGGCTGTACATGACCATCCTGTTCATAAAATTCTGTTGTGCAAAATTCTGGATTGAATCCATTTTATTTACTTTTAAAAGCAAATTTTCAAAAATATTCATGTAATCTGAAACAGTATAAGAAATTATGATCAATTTTCGTTTAGTTCTATTAATTTTCTATCAAATTTTCACATAGAATTGCTCCATAGAATACTTGTGTTGGGCAGGGTGTTGTAAACACATTCCTTATAATGTTCCACTTCATTTTCTTTAGACGTGGACCTATTAAACTTGCAATGTCCAAAATTACTCAAGTCGACTTTCCTCCTCGAGAAATGGTCACATATACAAAGGAGACCCAAACTCCAGTTATGACTCAGCCTAAAGAAGGTAAACATAAATTTCACTCTCACTGTTTCCTTATACATAAATAATATCTGTCTATATAAGAAGACTTATATGTGACAAGGTAAGTGTCATAAACCTTGACACAAGAAATACATTCAATACTTTTATTCTGGAAAATATTAAAAAATATTTGCAGAAAGGAAAACAATTCTGTCAAGAAATTTGAATTGGTATGGAATTCTTATGTGCTTTTACCTTGGTTTAATATTTTTATAAAATATCATATACAGGTCTTTTTATCTTAGAGAAATATGGCTTTGCAGAGTTTCTTTAACATAAAATAAATTGTAGAACCAATTATAGTCACAAGGGCAACAAAAGGCACATTTATAGATCAATAAGTGGCCACACACAATTATAGCTCCAATTTTTTTTAAAAAAAAGGTTAGCAGCATACTTGGAACATGCAAAGTGGCTTTCTTTTTTGACACTAGGATATGCTGTGGCAAAAACTAAAAACAAAACCCCTACAACTGTGTCCCCAGGTGGTTTCTAGGCTTCCTCCTCCACTGAAGCCTAGCATTCCATGCATGTTAAAAATGTGTTCTAGAAGACTGAGAGACTACCTAGAATATGGGTGTCAAACTTGCGGCATCACATTGCTGTCACATGATATATTGCAACGTTGTCCCCTTCGTGGAGCTGGGGTGGCCATGGCCTGTGTGTGACGCATCCGGCCCACGGACTGCAGTTTGACATCCCTGATCTAGAAGAAACGATGGTATGGGATTGAGGTGCAAGCATAATGGCCTCTAATCATTTTTTCTAGTTTGTATGCATAAACAGTATTTATTTGTGACAAAGAACAAATTCAAAAATGGTATTTTGTTGTGTTTTTACTATATAATGCAAAGGATAAAACACTGTAGTTAATCTGATATATATGATGCCTTTTTTACATCAAAGAATGTCAGCGCAGTATATAGTATAAGCTTGCCTTTATGCTGAATAGGGTGGACAGAACAACAAGAACAATCATGCTATTTATTTATATATGTATACCAACTCAAGGCAGCAAACATACCTAATATTCCTGCCTCCCATTTTTCCACAACAAGCCTTTGGGGGGCGGGGTTTGGGTTGAGAGAGCATGATTGGCCCAAAGTCAACTTTTATGCCTCAGGGAGGGATTAAAACTCACAATCTCCTGATTTCTAGGCTAGCATCTTAACCACTATAATAAACTGGCTTTGTTATCATTAACAATTAATTCCCTATAAAGATGGTCCTCAGTTAAGAATCACTTGTTCTGTAACTATTCAAACAACAGCACTGAACAAGTGATACTTGTGATGGTTTTTGAAGCTCTGGTAGGTGCGGTACCCATGCAATCACATGGTTATGATTTGCAGCCTTCCCTTTTGGCTTCCCACAAACAGAGTTGGTGGGGAAGCCAGCAGGAAATCAGAAGTTGTAGTCACATGACGTCCTCGTTTAATGACCCACAGTGATTAACTTAACAATGATAAGCTAGGACAGCTTTGCTAAGCAACATGTTCATGCGATATCACACTTTACAACTGCATTGCTTAGCGACAGAGGTGCTTATCCTAGTTATTTTTGTTATGTGAGGACTATCAGTAACAGTTCTCTGTTTTTTGTCATAGATAAACAGATCCAATTTTCATCTACGTATACTGATACAGCCATGTAGACAAAATTCCATAGGTGGGAAAAGGGTTATGAGGGTTATGGTTGGGTCTCCATGTAATTAAAGAGAAAAATGGACATCGGCAACAGATTCATAGTGCATCAGTATAGTGCACTAGGAGAGCACTGACTATTTGAGCTTCCCCTATTTACCTTTCATGGTAAAATACATGGCAAAATCCCATAAGGGGGAAGGATTAGGTCAGCATGGAGTCAGAGAGGAAATTGGACATAGGTGTATATAAATATTTAGAATGATTGCTCGTGGGTCTTTTAATTATCAAGTAGTCTGGTTAGACTGTCAATATAGATTATAAATCCTACTTTAAGATAAAAACCACTTTTATTTTTCTTCCGTTCAATTGTGCTCAGTTCTTGGAGACTGCCCAGAAAAGTCCCTGCTTTTCTTGGCAAGGTTTTTCAGAAGTGGTTTGAAATTGTCTCCTTCCTAGGGCTGAGAGAGAGTGACTGGCCCAGAGTCACCCAGCTGACTTCATGTCCCAGGTGGAACTAGACTACATGGTCTCCTGGTTTATAGCCTGATGCCTTAACCACTACACTAAACTTGCCCTCAAATATGTCTTAACTTTATATTAAAGACTTATACTAAAAGGTGTTCTGTAGGAAGCAGACAATGCTCAAAAGACACATGATGCATGTCCATTGTATGGTCTGCTTGAAAAATTGTCTATAAAAGCAAAGATGAATCTGAAAATGATTAGGAAGTTATAAATATTTGGTTCATTAACGATCTTCTCATTCTTAATATTTTCAGGTTTTAACAATTGGAAAACAACCACTACATAATTGCTCTGTATCATAGCTCTATATTATAGATATACTTGAGCTTCCATTTCTGGATGTATTGCTCAGTATGAAAGTACTAAATTATTACCTATACTTAATTCTTACAATTCTTTGTTCCCATAACAAAGTAATATATCTGGACAGAATATTGTGTGTAATTTCCAGTCTTGTACTATATTGTGTATGTAAGACACAGTAGAACCCTGATATGAATAAATAGTCCCAGAACATGGGGAAAATAAAAGTCATCATACATACGCATTTTTCTTAATTGCCTGTGCAATGTTTTGTAATAGTTTAGTATTGATCAAGCTTAAGATTCAGTAAAATATTAGTGTCACGTGTTTCTATGCTTCTTTCCTGTAAGAAAAACGTATACAAAGGAAAAGTAGTCAAGTTAACACATAAGTTAGAGGTTTGATTGTTGATGTGTATCTTCAAAGTGACTTCAGATTGCCTGTCTGTTATTCCCAATACAAGTAACAATCAGTTAGCTTCCATTGAATGAAAGCTTGTCGTTACCTTGCAGTGTTACTGATAGGTGTCACTGTCAGGACTTTGATGCATAGGATTTTTAATAGAATGGGCAAAAGGTAAGCAGGGGTGCAAATGACGCCTCTAGCAGAGAAGTTAATCTAACCATATTATCTCAATTTAGAGCTTTAATATTGTCAAACTTTTATCATTTGAAAAATTCTAGATCTATATGTAATACAAAAAGATTTAACTAGGATACTTCCTTCTACTATTTTTAAGAAGTATCTGCCAAAAACAAAATGAAACAAATAGCAAATGTGATTTAAACACACTTCGGCTTAACAAAAAACACCCATTTCACACATGATTTAACTTTGATTAACCTACTCTGCAACAACAGACCACGCAGGCAACTGGAACTTCATTCTCTTAGAGTCATTGCAAGGCGCTGTCTAATTTACAGCCTGCTTTTCTTCTCATCTCAACAAAATACAGCACAATTTTGATGTTAACACTAAGTAAAAATTCAGTGGTTCATTTACCATTCATTGAGAAGAGATTTGGCATTTTAAAAGTAACTGCTACTTTTACAGATTTTTAATGCTTGCCTTGTAACCTTAGATCCTCTGTCAAGGAAAAAACATAGTAACCACTTAGTATATTGTAATAAATATTCATCAGTAAAATGATTTGACATGTAGTTTCACTCCTCATTGTTATGTTCTTGCATGACAGTGTAGCTTTTAATGTGAAATAAATAAAGCATTTCTGCACCATTGGGGTAAATCTTGAATGCTGAATAATAAAACAGATAACAGCAATGAAATAAAAGAGCTGGACATTTTCTCAAAATATTTTCCAGGGCCTAATCCAGAATAGTACAGCTGGTGCATATATATTAGATAGTAAGCAATACTATCTAACTTTTGCTGCTGTTTAGTACCCTGATTTTAATTCATACATAATACTGTATTTGTAACATCTTGTACATAAAATATTAGTCATGAAAATCGCCATTTTAAATAGTACATTCTGTGGGACATATATATATTGGCAACAAAAAATAAACCTGTATGACAATTTAATTATAAAGTTTGGATAATTTTGCATCTTTATTCTGTGATCTGTTTTTAGTAGAACCATTGGTGTATACAGAGTTTTATTGAGAAGCAAACAAAAATAGATACTTATAGCTGCACTTGAAGAACTTTTTTAAAAAAGGAAGATGAAAGTGAGATCAATAAGGGAAAGATTTTGTGTTCATTGATATATGAATAGGCTTTCTTTCAGCAAGGCAAGAAATTAAAGTAGAATTCAAAGGCTTCACAAAACCAGGATATTGGAAGGAATGAGAGCAGTTGGTATGAACATTAATATCTACATTAGAGTATGAACAACAATACATACATTAATATATACACCCAAAAGAAAGGGTATGTTTATTTCAGAGAGCAGGTGGTATTTGGATACTAAAGTGACAAAGCTGGAGAAGTAGATTTTATAGACCAGTATATATTGAGGGAGGAAAATTAAGTAGGTCTATATTTTCAGTGTTGTACAGGATTAAGCAGCTTAATTTGGCAATGGGTTGAATACACAGAACAAAGAAGGCAGAAGCAGCAGGAATTTCAGATGTGCTTGCCATTATGCCAGCACAACTGCATCATTTAGGCTAGTGAGTAATAGACAGAAACCTCATCTCTTGGATCACAGTGATGTTTAAAAGCATCAGGCACTGCTTGAAGTACTTCAAAGGCTCTGTGTACTATTGGGTAAAAAGCAGGAATAGGACTTTTGACAGCTAGAGAATTTTCTGGTCACATAGTTAGCCCAAATTTGTTGACCTGCAGAAGGATGATTTAGAAAGAGCTATGGCTTCTTGCCAGAATAGTAAATTGTTCTAAAATAAATGCCATGTGTGTGTGTATATTGAAGTGAATTTATAATTCTGCTGATTTGTTTGCATATCAGCTTAAATTTAAACTAAGAAATAACTATTCTTGGATATCCACTTAGTTCTCTTAATTCCTTTGCTAGTAGGCTATTAAGTGTTAAAATTTAAGATTAACAGGATTAAATTTTGTTATTTATTTAGTGGCCATTTGCATATATCTTAAAAATAAGTATTAAACTGAGATGAAAAATTGCTCCAATATTTGCAAGTGTATTTATGTAATTGCGGTATTACCATTTCTAGGGCTGAGATTCAGTAATAGTTATTCCTAAGCATTGACAGCAAATAAAGAATAAGGACGAGGAGGAATTTGTTTATACATCTGTCATTTACACTAAAAATGTGAAAAGGGAGGGGCAATTGATTATCAGATTTCATCTCTGTAATATATGTAAATAACCAGATAGCTTGCCCATCTGCTTTTGACAAGAATTTGACTTCTATCACAGAAAATGGTATTTAGAATTAGAATGGAATGGCAGAGCCAGGAAGCTGAGATTTAACTTCTAAATGTATGGAATTTGAGCTTTGAACAACTTATAAGGTCAAGGGGGCATTCCTGTTCTGAAGTCACAATGGCATTGTTTGCTGTAGCGTGTCTACATACAAAAAAAGAAGTCCACACTTAATTCAACCAAATTATTTAATCTAGTCATTGCTTTGTAATTTGTTATTCACAATCTCTCATTATTAAGCGAAAATTATGCATTTATCAATTTTCTCTTCCCCAATGCTTGGGTGGAAATCTAGTCTCTTGTTTGGGGCACATGGCATAGAATTACTCTGTTATCCAGTTTTCTGATTAATAGTCCATTGTATGTACAAATTCATCTAAAAAGGAGCAGTGTCTTTCCGTTTCTCTGTGTGATTATTTTGCCCAAAAAAGCTTTCATTTTTTTTAAGTAGCACAAAAGCTGTAATTGGCAGGCTTTGTAAGGAAATGTCAATGTGCAAGAGAGTGGAGATCACTAAGAATTCTTTTACGCGTTCTTTCCCCTTTGCACCACCGCCTCCTCAGCAGGGTCACTGAGATCACTAGCTTTTCTTGAAATGGCCATTTTCACTGGCAGGTGCATTATACCCTGTATTTTCAGATTGTTTTTCCATTCTGAATGTTTGGCAGGTTGATTGCTCTGGCTGCATTGACGGAGAAAGGGCTGACAAATGTGGTTGGGCTGGTTGAAAAGACAGTGATTACTGTTTTCCTTTGTGGCTGATTGAGGCCCTTGAAAGGAAAGATTTTAACCTTCACCATTTGGTTCAGAAGTATGAGCATATATTGAAATTGTTCATGCCATTTATCCTAGTTCTGTAAACTTGTCAGAACGTAAAAATCACTCGATTTCATATAATGTGGGATTGGCATACGTCATTATCATTTTGATTAAGTTGGAGTTTGTATTATTGTATGCATTATATAGTGTCATTTAAGACATTTGTTCCTTCAGGTATAGATTTATATTTTTATTGACTAAACTAGAGTTAGAAAGATATTTTTTTTCAGATTTTGCTTCAGCCTATCACTATGTGTGTGGCTTGGCAGCTGGTAGAGCCTACAAGCTGTATTTTTGTTTGCAGGGTAAAGGCTTGTCTCTGGACCTCCTGGAGAGTTGGTAATTGCACAGACTTGCCATTGGAGAAAAAACATAATTGGAAGCAGTCAAGCAGAAAAATGCTGTGCCATCCCATTGCCACCTCAGAGCGGGGATAGACAATCCCAGCAATACCATCTGGTTGCTGCTGTCTAGTCAGCTGGCCTGGCTGCTGGGACCATAGCTTGGCAGCTGGTTTGCACCTCTTGACCACTCTTCCCCCCCCCCATGACTTTGAACATGGGTCAGGGGAATGGCTGTAACAAATAAACCCCTGTTGAATCTTGCCTCATTACTTGCAAGAAGGCAGGATGCAGGCTTCTGCTTCCATTCTCTTCTAAACAGATGACATAGCTGGTTAACGAATGAAATAGGTATTTTAAGAATGATACTCTGAGAAGCAGAATAAAAAGAGGCAGGAAACATATTCTACAACCGCCACATTGCTCTTTTTAAATTTTCTAGGGGCTTGTACTATTTACAAAATGTAGCAATGCAAAAAATGCTACATATATTCTCAGTATTTCAAAGCCATCAACATTTCTTATTATTTGTTTGCAATTAAGGAAACCGCATTCTACTTTTAAAATGCTCACTGGCAAACATCATAATGATAATGTGACTTGCAGTTAGAACGATAGGGGAAAAAAGATAATCTCTCTTGCTATTGTCTTAGCAAAATTTGCCTTTCCAGCTAGCATCATCAAAACTAAAGCAACTTCTTTCCCTTATGGAAAACTTTTTGTTATTGAATCTATATCTGAAGAAAGCTATGATGCTGAGAGCTGTGTTAAGATGTTTGATTTTCATTATTCTATGGCAGGTATATGTCAACGTGCAGTGTAAAAGCACATGGATGAATGTTTTGTCTGCAGTGACAAAGCTGGATAAAAGTTAAGAATTTAAAGTGAAAATCTCTGAAAAGCTCCCCTATATCGTATGTTTAGTTCTGATGCTGTATTTACAAAAATCACTAGATAGAGTTTACTGACAGGGACAGTATATTTGACTGATTATTTTTTTCACTGTTCAATAAATGTAATCCCAGATTTCAAGCAATTATTGACAACTTTCCTCCTTACAGATGAGGAAGATGAAGATGATGTAGTTATACAAAAACCACCAGTGGAACCTGAGGAAGAAAGCATTTTGAAAAAGGAGGAAGAGGAGGAAGGTATAAATATTTTATTTCTTTACATCCATTCATATGCCATTGTTTCTAACAACTCTGGGTGACTTTCAGTATATAAAACTAGAATTAACCATGAATACTAAAACAATAAAGAAACAATTAACTATCATAAATAAAAACTAATACAGGAAGTTCTCACTACTTCAGTATTCTCTTAGAGTAGTGTTTCTCAACCTTGGCAGTTTGAAGATGTGTGAACTTCAACTCCCATAATCCCGCCGCCATTAGGGCTGGGGAATTCTGGGAGTTGAAGTCCACACATCTTCAAACTG